>JAJMJJ010000016.1:0-100823 GCA_030568955.1 Geotrichum siamense (nom. inval.) | reverse complement strand
ATAAAATAAAATAAAATAAAATAAAATAAAATAAAATAAAATAAAATAAAATAAAATAAAATAAAATAAAATAAAATAAAATAAAATAAAATAAAATAAAATAAAATAAAATAAAATAAAATAAAATAAAATAAAATAAAATAAAATAAAATAAAATAAAATAAAATAAAATAAAATAAAATAAAATAAAATAAAATAGGGCAAACCGTGGGGGTAATATTTATTGATCTACAATTTTATTTGGAGTTTCAACAATATAAGTTTCCATGAAAAGAATATTTTTCTGTTTATAAAGCAATTTCATTATCATTCCATTTGTTGCAATTGTCAGCATCATTACCATCATCATCATAACTATTTATCATCGCCGTTATTTCCATTGTATTTTGTTCTCAATGCACATTTCAAAACCTATGACATAGAGAGTCACTCGTATTCCACGTCGTCAAAAAGCCACTTTTCCCATTCAACTTGTAGATACAAATCTTTCTGTGAGAAATCATTAGGAGGAAAAAAAATAACATCTCTATCATGATAAATTTTTGCTAATATCCATCTTAGGACACCTAAGTAGAGCATGTAATTGTATAGAACACCATGTTCAATACCACTGCTTATGATTTCTAGATTTTCTTCAAGAAGGCTGAACATGCTGTTGACTAAGTCAATGGTTGTTTGGTGATGTTGGTAGACGGATCTAAGAATTATGGATTCGAGAGGGACTCGGCGTGTTACTGTTTGGAATTGTGAACTGTGACGAGTTTCATAAGTGTCTTCAAGCCAGTCTAAGTTGAAATAGTTGGTTTTGGCCCGAGATTTAAGTTCATCAACAAGAGAAAGAATTAATTTATACTATGAGATGGTATTAATATGATGTCGTTTGGCAGATACATACATATGGACAATTTTGTATGTGTACGGATATTGCTTTTAGAGTAAAATGATGATCGTGTGAAACGTGATTCTCCTCAGGCTTTTCGTTAGACTTACTTACTTGTATGGTAATTTCATTACGAATTATGGACATTGCATTCATGATGTTTTGCATTTTGTTCTTTTCAGTCCATGGCATTTGTTTTACTACTCTAACCATCTCAGGCTGATACCAAACATCTTCCATGTACCACATAATTGATATATCTATAATCTATTGCAGAAAGGGTAATAACACAGTTGTTTCTAGAAGTAAATATTCCTGGTATTAGTAATTTGCTATGTACACACAGAATATGTGGTGATGGGTGTTATTGTGTGTTTGGTGGTGGTGGATTTCGGCCAGCTGGTCGGCGATTTTGTGGCCGTGCCCCTCATTACCCAAACGGTTTCTTTTCTGGTAGAAAAAAAAAGTTCCAGAAAACATTAAATTTTTATGGCTTTTCACTAATTAGACCGATTCTTGAGTATATTTTGAGTTCCTATAAAAATAAAGATCTTGAATCTCTGTCAACATGTCATACGAAGTTTTGTAATTTTATTGGAGATTTTGGTTTTGTGAGGAAAAAATTGGATTTCCCTTTTTGGTGGATTTGGGGATGGGGTGAAAAATTCAACTCAGATTTTATTTTTTATTTTTCTAGTAAGCCTAGGTAAAAATTAATTCATATCGTCACTTTTATTTTTATTTTTTCAATATAAAAAGAAGAATTTGTCCAGTAATTTTTTATTTTTTTTTGGTTTAAGGAAATTCTATTATAAAAGCTTGACAAAATGTTGAAATTGCTATTACCACAGCGAATCACTGCGTTTGTTGTTGCACAGAAAAGTGTGGGGCAGGCGAGATCATTACATGGTTCGACAATTCGACATTCTCACTATAATGATACCAGCTCAACTGGACCAGCGCGGCCACCAACGACTTTGATGGATATACAGAAGCTTTATAAGACAGGAAAGCCCATTTCAATGCTTACTGCACACGATTACATTTCAGGGAAAATAGCTGAGGCCTCGGGAGTCGACATCGTGCTTGTAGGTGATTCTCTATCAATGGTAGCACTTGGATATGAAAACACAAACGAAATGGAATTGGAAGATATGATTCATCATGCAAAGGCTGTGAGAAGAGGTGCAAAGGCTTCGTTTATTGTGGCAGATCTTCCGTTTGGAAGCTATGAAATTTCCCCTGAGCAAGCTTTGACTTCTGCGCTTACTCTATTCAAAAAATCGGGCATTGATGCTGTCAAATTGGAAGGTGGAAAAGAAAATGCAGAAACGGTATATAAGCTTACATCAAAGGGTATTCCAGTAATGGCACATATTGGACTTACTCCTCAAAGATCATCGGCTTTAAGTGGTTTCAAAGTTCAAGGGCGTACTGCTACTTCAGCGGAGATGATTCTTCAAGATGCTCTAGCACTTCAAGAAGCTGGCTGTTTTTCAATGGTTCTAGAAGCTGTCCCTGCTCCTGTTGCCAAACTCATTACCCGCAGACTTAAAGTCCCCACTATCGGCATTGGTGCTGGTCCCGATACTTCTGGTCAAGTCTTAGTCCAACTCGATATGCTAGGAGGTTTCGATGGATTCACTCCCAAATTTCTTAAAAAATACTCAAGTTATTTGGATATTAATACTAAAGCTTGTGCTGAATATGTCAAAGAAGTTAAAGATCGTTCATTTCCTGATCCTCAAGAACATTGTTATAGCATCAAAGATGAACAATTGGAAAAATTTAAAGCTATTCTGGCTGACAAATATGACAATCATTAATATGCAAAAATTTTGATACTGTATATACCCACACCTACTAGATACCTACTTACCCATCTACCTACCTACCTCACTTCTCTTCCAAATCATCTAACAATGTTAATATTGAGTTTATAAATGATCTCGAAATAGCAAAAATCATAATATTTTTTCGCACTCTAATTCCATATTCAAACTGTATAAAATCCACATATTTTATCATCATACTAATCTTAAGATATATATCAAGACTAGAAGAAATCAAACAGGAATGTAGAGCGAATGAATGAAAAAATATATGTTTGATGTTTTGTGGGGAAATAATGTGCAATTGGGAGATGACGTCGATGTACAAAAAAAAAAATAAAAATAAAAGTCATATTTTCTTATTATCATTTTTTCTTGTTCAGTAAAAGAACATGAATAAGTTTAGTATGAAAAGTAGAAAATATAATAATATTTAATAATGGTTACTACAGGTGAAATTCAGGAGACTATACACTATGAAATTTTGTAGCAAAAATAATAATATATATAAAGAGGGAGAAAGACCAAAATATTAATCAAATAACAGTGCATTACCACCCCGTATAACCTTGATTTCATTTGATTTTTTATCTTTTGAAATATCAAAGACTAAAGTTCTACCAAAATCGGGGGCAATAATGTCAGCTGCTCTATTTTCTTCAACTGCTAAGGAATGTAACAAATCTCTAGGTTCAAGGTAATGTTCATCACTAAGAACAAATGTACCCCAGTGAACACCAACTAGGTAATTGGCTTCAAGGTCTTTCATTACTTGTATTGCTTCTTGAGGATTGGTATGTTGAGATCTTAAGTGCCATCTTGGAGTATATGCTCCACAAGGAACCATTGCAACAGAACATCCTGATCCATACACTCTTTTTATACCATCAAATAGAGGATAGGAATAACCAGTATCACCAGCATGAAAAAAGACAGGCTTTCCATTTCTCAACACTACAAACGAACACCACAATGTCGAATTGGCATCAATCATTGAACGTCCTGACCAATGCATAGCTGGTGTACAAGCAATTTCCCATCCTTCTTGAGGATCTGTTCCTGGCATAGTAGTACTTTCCCACCATGATAATTCCTTATAACTACTTTTCTCGATTCCAACTGATTCTAAATGTTTCCCAACACCTATTGGTACAATCCACACTGCAGAGTTCCCAATTTCGGCAACTGTATCAAGTTCTAAATGGTCGGGATGATCGTGTGATACTAGTACCATGTCAACCTTGGGGAGTTCAGCAAGTTGACATGGAGGAGGCGATATTCGCTTAGGGCCAATATAGGGATGGACCAAATGTTTCCCAAAGCAAGGATCAGTTAAAATGTTAAGGCCGGCCATTTGCACAAATGCGCAACTTTGTCCCATCCAAGTAAGTGTCAATCGATCCTTAACACTAGGCAATTTAGTGTTTAAATCAACTAATGATGATGATAATGCATGTAATTGATTATAATCTACTGAAGTAGCTATCAATAGTTCAAAATCAGGTTTCCGTGGTGGAATTTGTTTTCTGATCTCGTCTAGATCCATTGGTACACCACCACGAGGTTTTTCTTGAAAAAGTTCATAAACTCTACAAAACACAAATTCATAAAGTGTTTGAGGTCTGTATTCTGGAAAGGGATTAACATATTTCCCTGCCACCATCATTGGTCTAAACTGCTGGGCTGGCCAACTATGGGACTTCAAGCTACATTAACTCTCCATTAGATATATCAAACAGAACAACAAGAACAACACTCACTTTTCAATGTCTTTTTCATGGTTTCTTTTCCTCGCTCTCTCGGATATTTCATAACTTGTCCTTAATTGACTATACCCAGCATAGGCTGTATAAACCACAATAACTCCTGCTCCAATCCTTCCTTTGTACGAATTCAATGAAAATATGAACCGCATTAATTCCCCTATTAGTTCCTCCAATTTGAAAATCAATATTTTGAAAGAAAAAAAAAAGAAGAAAAATTATCTATGGTTCCTCTTCTAATAGGCCAAATTATTATTGGGTTACCGATTGAAATTGATGTCTGAAGTTGCAGGGGATCAAAGATCTTGAAAAAATCAAAATAAAAAAAGTTCTAGAAATTCCTCGAAAACGGTACCGCATATTAGTACAAACTAGAATTGGATTGCCCTAACCCCATGATCACCTCTTTTGTGTATTATGAAGATATTCATAGTCCATATAAGCTATTATATCACAAAGCACAACTAATAACATAAATTATTGAATCTTCTAATAACAGTCAAAGAGTTCGCTAATCAAAAACAATCACAAAAAAAATAAAAAATAAAATAAAAAATAAGAAAATTTGTAACATTAAAACTTTATAACATTTCAATAACAGAATACTTTTGATTACTATTAATGGCCAGATATACTGTTATTATTATGAGTATGACCATGATAATTACCTATTTTGTTGATTAGGAGGAGGACCTAATTGAATTTTAAAATTAGGGCCGAGTTCTTTTCTGACCATGTCTTTAAGAAGAGCTGAAGTCTCGGGGGGAGACATAGGTTTGCCTTCAGCAGCACGAGTTTGAGCCATTTGTCTAATTTTTTCATTAATTATTGCCATTTTATCTTTAACATTTTGTTGGTAAGCTTCTTTAGCAGCTAAAGTTTCAGCAGCCTTTTTCCTTTCGAGCTTAGCAGCCCTCTGCTTCTTACTGATTCTCTTCTTGGGTTTATGTATTTGCAACGAATCAACACCACTCCAAGCCCACAAGGGAATAAAACTCTCAATGACTCCAACATCTTCAAACAAGTTGGGGAAAATCCAAATACCTGGTTTTACAGTGAAGTAAGTGATACAGAACAAAATCAATCGAATAATGGCAATACCAAAGAATGTTGCAATAAGACCAAGAGCTCCCATTGAAAGATACCAAACACCTTTACGCATAAACAAAGGCCACAGTGGGAAAAGGACAACTGCAAAAATAGTTACTATAACAAGCCCTCCATAAAGATATGTGGTCGCACTAACTGGAGAATAGAACCAGCAAAAGTACATATCGTCTTCAAATTGTTGATTTGGATTGATCTGAAGACAAGGAACTCCGGCTTTAGGTTTCATATTTGCCTTGAGTGCATCTTCTGTGAAAAGTTTGTTGACTTGAAACGCAAGTCTATTGACTGGAAATTGTTTCAAAATAGCCAGTGCCTCTTCCTTTGTGGTGATTTTAGGTAAACGGGAGTTCACTTTACTTGAAGCCTTTTTGTATTCATCAGATTCAAGGGCACGAATAGCTCGTTTCACTAGAATTTAAACAAAGGAGTTAGTGTTTAATTGTTCATAGAATAACAATAATAACAAACAAATCTTCCAAATTCTTACCTCTGAAAAATTGGTGTCTTTGTTCATTAAGTATACCCTCACGTTGCTTAAGTAATTTGTTTGTGCGTAAAAACTTAGCAACAGCTAAAATAGAAGGATCGACTGACTTAAGATCAGGAGCTCCAACAGATATAGAAGCCATCTTTATTGGTAATATCGGGTGGGTGTGAAGAAAGTATGGATCTGAAATATTCCTCACCAAAAAAAATAAAATAAAATAAAAGGACAGGTCGCAAAGTTTATTTTTTTTGTGGTCAAAACTAAAAATTCCGAAATGTCCCAAGAACTATCTTAAACATTGTGTGTGTGGCATAACCTTACGCGATATCATCATCGATGTAAGTTAATTAGGTTACTAATTATTCTATAAATCTAATTGGTTTATATGTCTCAGGCATAGTGGTTAAACTTCCATAGTCTGGCCTTGCCCTGCAAATTACCCACACACATGAGCTCACAACCAGAGGAAAATGCTATTGATGTAACACGTCCTACAGGAGTAACACTTGTAGGCCAGTTTTTGAAAACAGTAAATGAGGGAACATGAACAAGTTTAAGGGCATCTGGCTTAAGTCTACTTGCCATCGCCAAAATTTGTCCATCAGGTGAAAATTCTAGAGTTGTAACTGGAGTTACCAACTGCTCCAAGACAGCCTTAGGTTTCTTATATATCATTGGTGCACTATCATCAGTTGAAACCAATTGTCCTTGTAAACTTTGTCTATCGTAGATGCTAACAATACCGCTGCCAGATCCAATGGCACACCATCTATTTCCAGCTCCTCCTATTGCAATAATGCAAGCATCCACTCCACCATCATCCTTCCAACGTCCCGTAAATCTTCGAAGGACAGGATCCCATTCCCAAACATCTCCAGAACTCGCAAGAATAGCCAAACCTTTTCCTTCTTCAAACCATGCAATATCAGCTATTTTTCCTTCAACTTTAGCTCCAGAATACCATTGACCATTAGTTGCCGAAAGAATGTTGACCCAACCTTCAGTACCAATTAAAGCAACATATTTACCACAAGATGAAATCTTGAAGCGCTCCATTCTAGGTTGAAATTGATCATGACTACCCATGTTAGACATCTTCACAACCTTACCATCTTCGATATTCCAGGTTTGAATATGTTTACGTTTACCACCTGCAAATACTCGCTTTCCATCGGGATGGAATAAAGCGGTCCTAAAAGGTGATTTCCTGAAATGCACTGATGTTGCTAATGGGTTTTTCTTACCATCTATGTGATAAAGTCTGATGGTTTGATCAAATCCAGCAGACAAAAGAATAGGATGAGTTGGATGAAATTGAAGAGACTGAACTGCACCAATACTTCGCGCAGATTCATTTGCATCCTTCAATCGTGTAATGTCAATATTACCAGAAGGCAGCAATTTAGATTGTGTCTTGGAAACATATCTTGATGCACTTTGAAGTAACTTAGCTAATGGATCAGATGAAATAGGTAACTCGTCATCATCACTAATTGTTTCTAACTCATCTTCACTGTCAATATCCATCTCTTTCTCTTGTGCCCATAATGGAACTGGATAAATCTTTTCAAACCGTGATCTTAGTCTCTTGACATATTCTTTACCTGAAACCAGATCTTCATTAGCTTTCTTCCTCAGTTTTTTCAATCTATTTTGACTCAATAGTGACACCTCCAATCTTTCATCATCACTGTCAATCCAGGCAGCTCTTCCTCCGTTCACATCAAGAATTTCATTTGGATCTTCCTCTTCCTCCGAAGAATCGCTTTCAGAAGACTGGTTACCATCTGCATCTGGCATTTCTACATCATCATCCACAAAGAAAAGTTGATTGTCCTCTAAACCAGTAACATCCTCTTCTTTCTCACTTTCTTCCTTTTCTTCTTCGATAGATTCACTCTCTGAATCTGTTTTGTCCAAATTCTCCATATAACTATCTAAATCAAGATCTCGCAACCCCGATTCGAACCCTTCGATATCACCAAACACAATTTTCTCCAAATCAATTTCTTCTTCATCTTTTTCCTCTTCAGTTCCTTTGTGAGAAACTTCATTTTTCTGTGTCCTAGTTTTTGCCATTGTTTTTTTATTTAGACAGATCTAGTTGCCATATGCCAATGTGAGCAGTTGGGATATAATGCTGGGAAGTTTGAAATAAAATATTTCAAAAAAAAAAAAATATTCCTCCCAATCAGCACGTGATTTTAAAACTTTTTTTTCTTTTTAATATTTTCCGCGAGGTTGAAATTAGTGAAATTTGAAATTAACACTATTTGGAATTAACAATTTGTCTGTAAAAGGGTGTTCAAGAATATCATGGTGGTTGATGTATGTGATGGTTTTGTCATATTTAGTATTTTCTTGTTTTCTAATTAGGTTTTGTAGTTAAATGAGTTGGATTCTTCAGAGAAAGTTACACGATTCTTAAGATCAAAAGATGGAGATCCTGATGATATTCTTCTAGTTGCCAATGCTCTTTCGAAAGGTGATCTTAAGATTTATTTACCAAAAAAAGAGGTAGTATTGCTTGAGTGGTGGTTTTCATACATTGGAAATAAAAAAAATGCAGCAGCTCAAACAAATATTGGATTTTGGAACTTGTTAGCCTCCGTTTGGTCAAATGTTAAAGATCAAGCCATTCTGTCGAGGATCTATTTCACTCACAACTATCTTAAAATTCTCATTACAGCACTTGAAACTTTTTTAAAATTAAAAAACATGACTTCAACCCAAATTCAATTGTTTCTTTATGCTATCTCTGAATGCATCAGAGTTGTGGGGACTTCAAATCTATGGTTTCGTACAAGTTATGATGTAGCAACCAACTTATTATCAGCATATTTTAATATCTTGCAATTTGTTCAAGTCAATTCATCGGAACTTTTGGAGTCTAACACAATTGTTTTATTTTCTCAACAAATTTCAAATGTTTTGAAAACAACATTATTTGGTACCGGTGATATTACAAAAATAGTAGCGGCTTTTAATTCGAAACCTATTGCAACAGCTTTTGTCACATTGGGGTATAAACTTTCCTTATCTGTCATTGAATTCAATAAATCTGTCATTGCTTTACTTCTTCTAAGCGAAAAATCTAAAGAGGATCAAATTGAACTCAAGGAGATTACGTCGAGTAATCCCGTTATCAAATCTTCAGACAATAGTATCATTGATCTAGCTGCAGTCGAATTATACACCATTATAGCTTTCAATTCCCCAAAGAAAGCACCTGATTCTTTTTTACATCTCAGTCAAAACTTCCCAAATATTACAAACCAATTACTTAAAGTATCGGGTGAACACAGAATCAAAATTAAAGTTGACACCCTCTTATCAATTGTGAATACAGCAATAGAGAGATCTAATAAGATTGAATGGGAATTTTTGGATTCAATAATTGATATCGATGCTTCTATTTTAACCGAAGAAAAATGTTTGACTAAACTGTTGACTACAAAATTAGAATCTTCTGAAAGTTTTGTTAAGTTTGCAAAATCATTGATTAAATATTTTGCAGAGGCTAGAGAACTGGTGGATTTTATATTGAAATGGAAAACATATATTTCTGATAAAAGCCCTTGGTGTTTAAATGAGATTTTGGATTTTATTGCCCTGCAAGTTAAATCTCTTTCAACTCATCAACTTAAGGGTCTTCTTACTAAACTTGTGAGTGCTATGAAATCTAATTCTAGTAAAGAATCTGCTGCTCAGCTTTGCATGCCTATTTCTGTTGTCACGATGAGTTTTTTCTTGCATAGTACGCCTCCCGCCCTCGCATTATTGGAGCAATTTACTACCGTACTTGAGATTGATACACACAAAGAATCAGAATATTTTTGGAGAACCAAGTTTCTTGTTCTGTCTTTAAATGCTGATATTGTTAGAAAAAATGCTACCACAATTTTGAAGCAATTAAAATCAATCAAATATGGAGTTGATAAACATTCCGATGATGAACTTGCTCTTTATACTATGCAAACATTGTTCCGGATAAGGGAATATGTGGAAATTGAGGACTTTGACAAGATTGTTTCCAAATATCTTAAATTTATTGGGAAGAAGGCAAAGAATCCAGCAAATATTTTGAATGTTATTAATAGTAGGTGGTTGTTGGTTGCAAATTATTGTTTTTGTGTTGAAAATAGAACCAAACTGGTGGAGTTGTTTACTAAAGATGAACAAATGTTTAACAAACTGTGTTTGAATGAGGTATTCTATGAACAAAGAAACTTATCAAAGATTGTTATGACCCAAATTTCTTCTGAACTTTCTGAGGAGAAAGATATAAGTCTTCAGAGAAGTGAATTTTTAAGCTACATGCCTATTGAGATTGTAAGGCGTGAAAATCGTGTTCCTATCTTAAAAGGACTCATGTCAAAATCATTTGACAAGAAAAATCTTCAATTGCATATTAGAATTAGAATGGCTATTGAAAAATTTATGGATAGACCTGCTTTGACTACAGATATTGAGACGAAGCCAGAATTGTTAAAGAATTATTTTTTTGATATTTCGGGTGTGGAAAACGAAGAGCTTTATCTGGCAACAAGAAATACATGTGTCAATTTGATTACATATCATTCACAGAACTTGAAATCGCAAGAAGCGAGTCAGAAATATATTAATGATTTGATTAGTACCGAAGTGAAGGTTTTGAAAAAATTAAAAAAAACTACCGTGTTGAAATCGAAAGCCCTGTGTGAGTTAGACTTTACCACACTGGTAGCAACTACTTCACCTAAAGATCTTATTGTATCGTCGGGACTTTCGGAGTTGCTAACATCAGTTTTGTTGAACCAACTTGAGACAACTAAATGTGACATTTCAGGAAGTCTATCACAATCAACTATTATTGTGAGTAATTTAGATAGACTCGCTGCTCTCTTGGATGATGTCAGAAATTCTTCGTCACTTAAACCGATTTTGGGTGGATATGTTGTACATGCTATTAAAGGACTTCAATCTCAAACTGAAATTCATCAATACTCTAAACTTCTTGTTCATACTTTCCATATTCTTTTACGAACTAGTTCGGATATTGTTGAGATTCAAACACTTGTGGGTCTCTACGCAATTATGGCTGATTATGGAATAAACATTAAGAAATCATTGTTTATTTCTAAATTGGAAGAACTTGATGATGAACAATTTTCGAGTCTTTTGAATTCAATAGTGACAATTTCATTTGACGGAAGTCTACCACCATCAGCGTTTTATGATACGGTATTTATATTTGCTTCAGCTGCTGAACAGAAGAAACATGTATCTAGTACAGCAGAATTTATTAAGTTGATTACAATGACATTGAAAAATGGAAATGTGTTGGATGGGAAATCAGTTTTGGCATTTGTGGAGTTTGTTGTTTATATTCTTAAGAATAAGACATGGATTATTACGCAGTATTGTCTAGAAATGATTTTAGCTACGGTTACTAAAATTGCATATGCAGGACCAGAACCTGAAGATAATCAAGATGAAGTGTTTGCTGGTCTTACTAAGGTTGTTTCCATTATTCTTTTGTTTCATCGATATAGAATTGACGGACGATTTTTCCTGATTACCAAAGTGTTTACAGTATTATTAGAAGCGTTAGCCACTCCTTCATCATCCTCGTTTAATACACGATTTAATAAACCTTTGAAGGGAGTTGAGTCGTATAAATATGAAACAACATTGACCGAGAAATCAAGTATATCTTATACTAGACTATTAGAAAACTTGTGTGAGCCACCTATCCAATCAATCCGAGAACGTGGTGGACGGTCCAATCTTAGTTCAGCTTCTACAGCAGCCAAAAAACAAGTTTCAAAATTTGTTGGTATTTTGTTGGTTAACTACATTAGAATCACCTTACAAGATGGATTTGATGGAATGGTAAAGAAAACATTAGTTCAAGGCTTTTATATGGTGTTTAATATATTGGGTGAAGAAGGAATGAAGAATGTAAACTTTTTGTTGGATTCTCAATCAAGACCGTTCTTTAAAACATTGTATGATGACTATGTGGCGCATGGTAAGTGGAAGAATGATTAAATATAGTTGCTTATAGAATTTTGGTTATTTAATTAAAAGAAAATAAACGATTCATTTTTAGAAAAATATGGAGAGCTCTATTATTTATATTGAAAAATTCGTACATAAAACTTGAGTCTTGATTATTTTTCGCGTTTAATTTTTTTATTATTATTATTATTTCTAAAAATGGATTATTTTCGTGTAGAGATTTGTTCCACTTTTTTTCCTTCTTTCTTTCCTTCCTTTTTTTTTTCCTTTTGAAAGATCAAGCAATCAGAAATAATTCTTTTTTCACAATGTCATTTTTTGATATGAAAATAAGGCGTGAGAACGCGCTTAAGAAGAAACATGAAGAAGAATTGGAATCACAACCCTGGGTTGAGAAATAGTAAGTTTTTTTTTTCTGTTATTATTGTGTGCAAAATATTAATGGTCCATAGTCGTCCAAAGAAATTGAGTGAAGTGTCAGCACAAGATCATGCAATTACGGTGTTAACTAAAACTATTCAAACCAATAATGTGAGTTTTTTTTTTTTTTTTTTTTTTTTTTTTTTTTTTTTTTTTTTTTTTTTTTTTTTTTTTTTTTTTTTTTTTTTTTTTTTTTGAGGAGAGGTGGATTTGTTGTTAATTGATTTGAGATATAGCTTCCTCATATGTTGTTTTATGGACCTCCAGGTACTGGTAAGACATCAACTATTTTGGCATTAGCAAAGGAACTTTTTGGGTAAGTTTTTGCTATTTTTTTTTTTTTTTGAATGGAATGGTGGTTTGTTTTATTAACTTTTTTTTTTTTTTTGTTTTTTTCGATAGACCAGAAATGGCCAAATCACGTATTTTGGAACTTAATGCTTCAGATGAACGTGGAATCAGTATTGTACGTGATAAAGTCAAGAATTTTGCAAGAGTTACAGTATCAGCGCGACCAGCCTCTATGGGTGAAGGGGATCCACCATGTCCACCGTTTAAAATCATTATTTTGGATGAAGCCGATTCGATGACTAGTGATGCTCAAAGTGCATTGAGACGTACAATGGAAACATATTCTAAGACTACACGGTTTTGTTTGATTTGTAATTATGTTACGAGGATTATTGATCCATTGGCATCAAGATGTGCAAAGTTTAGGTTTAGACCGTTGGATGAGAATAATGCGTTGGAGAGAGTGAGGTTTGTGGCAGAGAAAGAGAAGTTGAAGTGGGAAGAAGGGGTGTTGGAAGAAGTTTTGAGAGCGGCGGATGGAGATTTAAGAAAGGCGATTACGTATTTACAAAGTGGAGCCAAATTAACAGGATTTGGAAGAGAAATGACCAACTTAAATAATGATGATGTGGAAATGTTGGATGTAGATGAAGATAATAAGATGATCACAAAAAGAATGGTACAGGAAATAGCGGGAGTCATTCCAGATGAAGTTTTGGAAGACTTGATTGGAGCTACAAAACCTATTAACAGTAAACTTGGGTTTGGAGAAGGTGTTTTTAAACAGCTGGTAGTGACGGTGAAGGAAGTTATGTTGGTAGGGTGGAGTGCTACACAGATATTGAGCCAGTTACACGATCGTATCTTGTTAGATGACGATTATTCGGGAGACCAGAAAAACAAGATCGCTTGGACATTGTCAGAAGCTGAAAAAAGATTGACTGATGGAGCAGATGAACATATTGAAATTCTCAATGTCTTAACTCAAATCGCCAAAGCCATATTTTAAGTTTACGTAATATACACCAATTTTTTTTTTTTAAAAAAAAAACACGCGTAGTCTATTTTTCATATATACCCCAAAAATATTGTTATTATTATAAAATAAAAATAAAAAAAATAAAATAAAAATCATGTCTACCACAATACCACCCTCTGATCTACTTACCACATTTCATCAATTCCTAACCATTCTCATCCACACTATTCTTTACTATCGCGGTGTATACCCTCGACATAGTTTCCAACCAGTTCGGTTCTACGATGTTTCAATACGCCAGAACCGGCATCCTGAAGTATGTGATTGGGTTCAAGACCAAAGTGAGAATGTTATTCAAGCGATTAGAGAGTATGGTGCTACGCATATTGGGATCGTGATTGTGAAAAAAAATATGCATGTGTTAGAGAGGTATGTTTTGGATGTGAGTAGGTTTACTAATAATGAGGAGGATGAAGGTGATAATAAGAAGGTGGAGTGGGGGGTTGCTAAACAGGAGTTTAGGGCTTGTTTGGTAGAGTTGATTAACCAGATAGGTAAAATTGATGATGATGGACCGTTTGATGATGATCAAGACAGGGGAAGTGGTAGCAACAATGATGACGATGATGATGATGAACTGTCATTCACAGTCACAATTGAGATCCCACAGGATACAGAAATCAACGACCAAACAGAATTCCCCTGGATAGTGTCTGACCCTACAACCCTTTCCGATCGTCATCCCAACCCTAACAAAATTCATGGCAAATATATGCGTCCTATTAGATACGCCGATCTTGGTCCTATCAGTTTCAATTTCTGGATTGAACAACAATAACAATCATCATGTAGTATATATTATATACATATATGTAACAATATCTATTTATTATTTTTCTTTTTTGCAGAATTTTTTTTTTTTTTTTTTTCAAACTTTTTTTTCTAATATTAATCTATGACAATCCCAACAATGACTTGGTGTTTTCATAAACTAAATAACTAATGCTAACTGCCGGTGCCACTTTGGCAAGATTCGGTACTAATCCTCGCCATAATCCTTTATATCCATCTCTTGCTATTGTTTTGTGATAAACATCCAAGAAGCCAGTATATCTATAGGGATGAGCATGAGTGCCTTGTGCTTGTAATCTAGTTCTCAATAAATTAATTGGATAAACCAATGATGCACCTACACACCCACTAGAAGCACCCATTGACAACACCACCAAATTTCCCAATCTTACTTCACTTTCCTCAACCCCATCAATTTTAGCTTGTCTTTTGACGTAGGCTTTTTTCATCGCCGAAAAAGTCCCCAAATCAAATGCTGCAAATGGGAATATTCCCAATACTCCTGTCGTTATCCCACGGTAAAACATTTTAACCCCTCCTTCTTCCAACATGCTTTTAATTGTTTTCATCACTAATCCACTATGTGATTTTGCTGATGCTGATAATGATTCACACTGAATTCGAAATTTTAATGTGTCGATAGGATACACTGCAAATTGTGCTACAACTCCTCCAAATCCACCAGCTAAAAATGTAGATGTTCGTGAAATTTCAGCAGTATCAGATTTACCTTCAAGTCGGGCAAAAAATCGCTTAGCTGTTTCAAATGATCCAAATTTCATGGCTGATTCTGGAAACACTTTGATGACATTTAATCCATTACCAACAAAAAAGGATCGAACACCTCCCTGACTCCAAATATGTTTGCATGCACGTACAACAGAACTTTGACGAAATTTTGTCATGAACGATGCTTCTACCCCTGATTCAACTGTTGCCTTAACCGCAGCAGGAGCTGCTGTTGCTGCTGCTGGAGATTTCATTGCTGTGTGACCAGATTGTGCAATAAGATAAACCTTAATACGATCAAAAGGAGCAGTACAAGTCCTTGATATCACACCAGCAAATCCACCAGCCAAAAAGTATCCTAGACCATTCAATGTTTCACTACTTAAAAAGAAGTCACCTTCTGAAGACAAGTCCATTTCCTCAATAAACAAATCATAGGCTGCCAACAGGGGTGCACAATCATGAGGTACAAACAACAAGAAGTTAACCCACTCATCATACGAAATAAACCCATCTCCGTCCAAATCAATCATACTAAAAAACATTTGGACTTTTTCTGGATCAATCTCAACCCCTAATCCATTAAGGCCATCATAAACCTCGTCTAAATCTAGTTTCCCATCCAATTTCGTGTCCAGCGCTCTAAACGACTCGGCAATCAATCTTTCCGACAACGTCATGAATGATTTGAACTCATCAAACGAAACCATTCCCGTTTTATCGTTCTGGATGGTAGATACCATGTGTTCTACAGCTTTGTCATCGGTGCTGGCCGGCAACAGATTGTACTGAGTTCTGAAAGATTCCACCAGAGTATCTGCACTGACATGTCCACATTTCTTCGTATCCAAACTCTGAAAGATATGTTCAATACGACGTTCTCTTTGTTCTGAAGATCCTAGCATGTTATCGATGTACTCATCCTGACTCTGTGCTGATGATGCCATCCTTTTACGTCGTGTATTCTGTGCTAGTTAAACTCTTCTAATGACAGGTAAATAAAATAGAAAGGTCGCCTATAGACCAACCAAAACAAAGATGACGAATTGACTGAATAAAATCTTATTGAAAAGACAAGAAAAAGCAGAATTTTAATTTTTACACAAAATAATAAAGTAAAAAAAAGAACCGGGTACCACAAAAAATTTTGATGTGTGTGCTGGGTCTATTTTTTTTATTTATTTATTTATTTATTTTTCTTTCTAGTAAGAAAAACAAACCCTTCCATTTAACTTTTTATTTTTTTCATTTCGTTTTTTTTTGTCAATTCTCACTTAATGCACTTTTTCGCATTCATTTCGTTCTTTGTTTTGTTCGGTGGTAATAGAGAAAACCAGTAGATAGAGTCCTCTTCTCTATTTGCAGCAAATGAGAATTGAAAAATTTGTCAGCTTTTTTTTTATTTTATGACTTAGCTCTTAAGACCATGCGATAATTATACGGAGGCCGGAACTCGGAACAGAAATATTTTTCTCGAGAAAGGTTTCATCTGAGTTGTATTCTTCTACTCTAAATATAACAGGTTGGGCGTGGTAGGCATGTTGTAGTAACGATGGATTTTGAATGGAACATGTGCTCTATGACAGGTTCCAACCAGGGACTGGGGTTTGGCACACTCGTACTGCCCGGCAATTGGAAGTTGAAACCTGTGCGTAATACCACTGCACCATAGATTATGGCATGTAAAAACCTTATTCTGTTCGTAATCAGGAACCAGATTCCTTTTGTAGCCTACAATATCACAAATATATCTTTCGATCCTGAATTAGTATTTATTATTAAAAATTATTCATTATTACTATCATCTTCACCAGATTTGTTTGGCTGTCATCTTAAACCGATTTACTGACAACAAATCCCTGAAATCTTTGATTTTAGTTTTAGGGGGCTTTACTGCCGGTGGAATTTTCTCATCAACATCATATAGTTGAACTCGTAAATGTTCGGGTATCTCAACTAATCCTTGTCCACCTTTGATCAATCCAGGTACAAAATCATCATTATCATCTTCATCATCACCAACTGCACCTCCTGCTAATGGAAATTCATGAATTGCTTCAAACCCTGCAGATTGAGGGCCATTCATTCTTTCAGATCCGTCAGTATCTTCATCATCTACTGTATGCACATGTAAAGGCTCAGAATAACTCGCTCCTAATAGTACAGACTCGTTCTTCCCAAAATGGGGTTGTGTATTTAGTCCTTGCATTGCTTCAGTTGGCTCATGTTGCTGTACCACTCTTCTGCCACTAGAATATTGCAGTAAAAACAGTCCCAAAGTTAACTTTAGCACAAACAATAAAATAAATATCGTGCATAGAACCAAAGCAAGCCACAAATATGAAAAAAATGACTCCACATCAATAGAAACAGTCCGAACTTGTTGAAATTTTTGATTCCCAGTCTCAATCACATTATTGAGCAACCTAAATGGAAGTGAAAAATCATTATTCTCACCGCTACCATCTTCCTTTGTAATATTAGATATCAACTTATATTCGGTATCAATAGGTGATGGTGGTTGTTGCTTAAATGTAAATAAACTCGAACTATCTGTATCAGCTAGCATATAGTATGACTGCAAGAGCATCCGAAAAAATACTGATGCAATTGGGAAAATTGGTAACCCTACGCGCTTTGTCATAATATAATCCGACAATGCAAGTTGTGAATAATCATACGTTAAAACATCCAAAAACTTAAGATAAACTTTGGCACGAATGTTATTGAACTTTGAAATATAGGAATGTTTCAACCAATCCACTGCTATTTCACTTCCAACCACCACAAACATTGGTCCAAACAAAGCCCCAATCCATCGATTCCAGCCTGACCATGATCTAGGTATAATGCCTGCATTACTAACTTCAACAATATTTCTCATGCCAATAATCAATAGCATGGCAGTCATCTGAAACCGTTCTGTTATATCCGCACAAGTTAATTGAAAGAGATTCTCTCGCTCAAACTTTTTAAAAACTGCTGATTTGATCTCACTAAATTGATTGCTCAAAAGTAAAGTCAATAATGCATTGGAATAGGAATTAACGGCAACATTCAGTGAAATAATCTGATACAATAAAACACAAGAATGGCAAAACACATATGCAATTGCAAAAGGAGTAAAAAGCAAATATTGATAGTATCTACTATTCCTTTTATTCATTGTCTTGGGGGAAAATAGACACTCCAAAATATCTTGTCCCAATGCAGATAATAGTTTATCCGTGACTTCAAGAACATTATACATCACATATAGCTTTATTGCTGATTGACCTCTAATGTTATGATAAATCTTGCTAGTATCCAATTGCAAGAGAAAATAAATAGTTACCGTAAATATTATCCCCTTGATAATATCCGACTTTCGAGATGTTGGTAGTCTTTCAATCCTGTTGAACAACACGCTATAAATGGCATATATGAACCGTAAAGGTAAAATTGTAAAAAAATGTAAAAACGAGTCGAGACAGGCCAATGTACCAAACATCATGACTTTTTCAAGATATAAAGGAACATTAATAAAGTTGATTAAATTTTCTGTTTTCTCCTCTGTAAATACTTCACTTGGTTGTGCTTTTAATTCTAGTAAAAGATAACTCCAGAATGTTAGGTGACTACTGTCCAACGGTTTCTGTGGTCGATTCTCCGACAAAGATCGTCGTCTATTAGTTCGCGATGTGGTTTTAAAATGAGATCCGATACGACCGAAAGTACTGTGACGTTGAAATAGTCTATAATTCGAAACATCTTTCAAATTAAGTGGCCGTGGTGGGAACTTAGATGAACTTTCCTTCAACGCTGGAATAGAACTTCCTCCTCCATTCTTATTATTGATGTTATTATCGCTGTGAATAAAATCTGTTAGGGTCGTAGCAGAATCCGTATTCTCCAAATCATGCAAGTTATTATTGTTCCGGGTAGAGGCGTGTGTTGTTTCAGAGACTGAATCGCGTGGAAATTTAAACTCCGTAGCTGGTTTTTGCTGCTGTATTAGATTCACTAAAGATCGAGATCGATCCTTTGATTGAGGATTAAACACAGATGCTGAAGCCATTATGGATCATAATAGAGGTATATAGGGATTTAATTAGATCGTGAAATGCAAAATAGTTGAATAAAAAGAAAAATGAAGAATCCAATTAAGGATATATGCAAGATGCTACAGACTGTAGATGTCGGTATAGCAAGGGTAATCTTGATATGATGTAGCAAAGGGTGAAAATATCGAAGTTCTTGAAAACAAGTCTAAAGAAGAAGAAGAAAGGAAAGAGAAGTTGGGCATTCGTTTTAAATGCCGAATGCTCAGAGACAGGGAAGAAAAGATAAAAAGTAACTTTGACAATAACACTTAATACTTAACACATAAACGTTATTAACCTTAACCCTGACCCGTCAATCACTAACCAGAAAATCTGTTGGTTTAATGGAGTTTTGTTTGGACAATGGCGTTTTATTTCAAAATGTTCACACAGCACTTGCCCTCTCGGGAAAGAACTATCTTTCTATACAACAGATATCATCGCCATTTGCTTATTCTCAAGTAATTTTTTGCTTTATTCTGGACACTAATGGCTACTCTTCCTCTTACTCAAATGTCAGAAGTGGCAGTAGCGTCCCATCTTGCTGGATTCACCAACTCTTACTCCATTAAACTGCTAGCCAAAACATTACGCCCATATTTCCGACCAGGAATGTTGACACAGTCAGAATGTTACAAAGTATCGCTTGCACTTCTTCCTATTTTACTCGATACAGTTGATCCGTACTTTTTGAAGTTCTGTGCGAGATTTTTGACGCCGGCTGATTTCCAGGAGGTGATTGATGAAAGAAATATTTCGCATACCTGTGGATATCCGTTATGTTCAAGGGTACCGACGAACAATCAGGGGAAATATAAAATAGATTTTAAGAGCACACAATTTAGCATTGTGTATCCCTATCTCACGCACTTTTGTAGTAAAGAACATGCACAATCTGCCATATTTTATCAGAAACAATTGTCGGAAGAGTCAATGTTCCTACGGAATGATATTGCTTTTCTTCCTTATGGTGAATGCAAGTATGAACGACAAATGGCATTATTGGAAGAATTGCAACATATGGCATCAACAGAAAATAAATCTTTAGATGATGTGATTGTTCAGTTCGCGAGCATGTCTGTTATACCACGATCGTCTGCAACGGAAACAGCCTTGGAAGAATACAATATTATTGATAAACTAAGTGAACAGATGAAAAATGTTAGTTTCACTGTAAAAGAACGAGATCCTAATCAACCATGTATGGATGATTTGATTGGTGTAGATGATGAATTAGAAGGTGATCCTAAGGTAATTGAAGGGTATCGATCTCTTCAGAATCATGGACAATGATGATGATAAAAGAAAAGTATTGTGTAATTTAATGATGTAAAATATTAATGAACTTTACAAAATATCAACATTATTTCATTCACCAACAACATACTATGACATTTTGACGCGTACAATGTTTTACCAATTTAGGTAATGTAATTGCACACATTTAAAACACGAATATTTTTTTTTTAGTTTTGTTTTGGGATTTTTTTTTTTTTTTTTCAAATCTTCTAAAATATTTTACCAAAACAACCAACATAATAGAGATGAAAAATAATGGCTTCATGTTTAAAACGTAAGTAGAAAGAAAAGAAAGAAAAATAATAATTAGAATATCATTTTTGTTTAAGACAAATAAGCAAACTACAAAATAGCATGAAATACTAACATATGACATTCAATTAGTTAAACGGAAGGTTTCAAGACGAGAACCAACACGTCCTACGGAAGATGTGAAAAAAGTATCTAATGAAATTGTTAAGACACCACCGTCAAAACTTGTTAAAAAACAGCTTCCACCGAAATCTGCCCCGCCGAAAACTCAATGGAGACAGGAAAAAGATGAGTTCGTTGACAAATTGAATGGTGAGGAAAGTGATTCGGAAAATTATCAGAAGGAAATGAAGCTTAGAAGGTTGGACATTGAGTTGGTGAAATTGAAGAATAGAATTGACGTGTCAGGACACAATAAAAAGAAAAAGGCGTTAGAAGTAGACACTGCTAAAGCTACAACTTCTGCAAAGGAATTATTTGATAAAACTTCTCCGCAGTTAAGAAAATTGAAGGAGAGAGTTGAGAACCCAGAGAAAGACAATAATAGTCCAAGGAAAAGTTTACATACACCTAAGGGAACTACACCATCCAAATTGGAGCTGAAGAAAAATCAATGGGTTTTACTTGATACCAATTCGTCGGTATTCAAGGCTACACCTGGAGTCAAAACACCGTCACATAGTCGTAGTAGCAAAAAGAGTGGATTGGAAGATGCATCACTCACAGCTACTGCCATTAAAAGAGAAAAAGAGTGTACTATACAGTCTTCTCCGAGTAGACTTTCCAGAAGAATAAGGAAGGAACAATCACCAATTGATGTCATAGATATCAGCGATTCTTCTGATCCAGATGAACAAGAAAATGTTCCTTTCACCCCTAAAAAGAAACGACTTTCTAATCAAGCTACCATTCCTCATTCTAATAGATCAAATGATAATTGTATTCTTATCGAGCTTCAACAAGATCCAGCAGTGTTGATGCCCAGTCCCAGTAAAGCTTCACCGAGCAAAACCCGCAAACGTGATTCAGCACCTTCCACACCTCGGAAACGTCAACGAATAGTGGACTCTACAACCCCAGTCAAGTCATTCACACTCAACGATGAAATAATATTATCACCACGCAAAACACCAGTTCATCGTGGTCGAACCTTAGTTAACCCATTCTATTCAGCCCCAGTCAAAACTGTACTTAGAACTCCTTCTACTCCAACCGTCTTCTCTTTTGCTAAAAGTTTATTTCAAAGAGGTTCGGCAACAAAAATTATTGGGCGTGAAAAAGAAAGAGAAGAAATTAGAGAGTTTTTGGTTGAAAAATTGAAGAATAAAGATAAAGGTGCATTATATTTGACGGGTGTACCAGGAACAGGGAAGTCTGCATTATTTGAAGAAGTTCTGAAAGAAGTATTGAAGGAATTTGAGATGAAAGAAGATATTCGTTACGCTGATATTAATTGTATGGCTGCAGAAAGTACAAATGATCTGTTTTTACGAATATATGAACATATTACTCGGGAAGGAGACTCAGATACTATGCAAACGGATGCAAATAACCATCTTTATCATGGCATTAAAGGCCAAATTCAGCATTATATTGAATCTCGATTTCTTACACACCCTGAAATGCGACATATAGTTTTACTTGACGAACTAGATCAAATCATGGATCGAGAACAAGATATTATCGGTACCTTATTCAAATGGGCATTTACCCCATCGTCAAATCTCATTTTAGTAGGTATTGCTAACGCTCTTGACTTAACTGATAGATTTCTTCCACGTCTTCGAAATCTCCGCCTTGCACCCAAACATATTCAATTTACCCCCTACTCTGTGCATGACATTCAAACAGTTCTCGAACAACGTCTAAAATCACTAGTCGGCATTGACCAAGATATTCCTTTAATTCAACCCAATGCAATTCAGTTTATTGCCCGTAAAACAGCATCCAATACAGGTGACATGCGTAAAGCCTTTGACCTAGCACGTCGATGTATAGAAATGGTAGAAGAAGACTATAGACGCCAAAACCCTGCAACTATGACTCATCTCACAATTGCAAATGCTCCTCGTGTAAACCTCCCTCTCGCCGTCAAAGCTTGCTCACTTGCCTTTGGAAGCAATCTAAAATCTCGCATTACCCCTCTTAACTTCCATCAAAAAGCATGTCTTTGTGTAATGGTTCAATTCGATCGTCCTGACATTCTTCAAGTCTACTCAAAATATCAATCCATCTGTACAAAAGATAAAGCAATAACTCCCATCACTTATAACGAATTTCTAGAAGTTATTTCCGTCCTGGAATCAACTGGGTTGGTAAGATATGATAAAAGTAGAAAATTGGTTTGTGATGTAGGTAAATTGGATATCGTTACTATTATGAGTGAAGTTGATTTGTTGAAAATGTTTTTGAGGGATTGAAATAGTTAAGACGATTTATTAAATTATTTTTTTGTTGTTTTTTTTTTTTTTTCATGTAACATATTTTGTTTATAAATCAATATAGAATAGAATCAAATGTATAGAGAGATCTAGTTCTGAATGATAATTTTTTAAACCCTATCTTTAGAGAGCTTTACGTTCCATGATTTTTAGTACCAAATATGTTAAAAGACATTTTAACTACCTGCCTATATGGGTCCCACCTTTTCATCCTATTCTACCTAAAATCAGATATATCTTTATCAAACCCTTCAAGGTATTCATGTTATCTCAAAGTATAATGCATGGTTATATTTAACATTAAATGAAGCCTATATAATATTAAATATCTAGAAAAACGAATAAATATAAAAAATAAAAAAGTAATCATCATAAAATAATAAAATATACGCGTGCTATAAAACATAAAACTCCACAAAATTAAATACAAAATATAACAAATCATTCAAAGAAAAAAAAAATAAACAAAATCAAGGGAAATATAAATAGAAGTAACAAATTCAGTAAAATTGTGAAAAAAAAATGATAATCCATGAGTGAATCAATCAACCTGGAATGTATGCTCGGTTCATTAAAGCAATTTCTCGACAAAAAATAGGCCAGTCAACTTCTCTCAACCAACCTTTACCTGAAATTCTTTGCCCTTCTTCCCATTTCATCAACTCATACATAAACCGTAAATGAGGTTGAATAATCACGTTTAATCGACGAACACGTACAAACAAGTAGGCCCTTGGAAGACCAACTCCTAAACGCTTCATAACCTCTGCAATACAAATGGTTGCAGAACGTGATACACCAACTCGACAATGCACAAGGGTAGGTTCATTTAGCCGATGAGCTTCATCTAAAAACTCAATACAACGTTGAAGGATTGGTGTAAGTGGATCAATACCATCATCTTCTACATTATGAACATGAAGGACCTTACTTATACCATCATAAGGAGAAACAAGTTCTTGAGTCCAAACTTCAGGAACTTTACCTAATGGAGTTTCTGGTGAATTACTATAATCCGCCCATGAAAGTTGTTCTCCCACACTCAAAACACGTTTGATACCAAGTTTTTTCAACATCTCTGGATTTTCTGCATGGTTAAGAGATCCCAGGTACATATGGCTTAGAATCTTGGAAGGAAATGAACCATCCATCTGTTCAAACCATTGATCGGCAGGATCTACTTGTGGTTGAGGAATTAAGGTTGAGAGATCATCTCGATGATATACTGCACCAAAGTCTTCATCGTAAAGACTTCCTTGAATAGCAGGAGAGTATTTGAGAAGAAATGGCTCCAAAGCAAGAACTGCATCGCGATCTAAGGGAAATGCAAAAAAGCCACGATGATAATTTACATGAAGCGATACCCAGGCTTCAGGAGCCCGTAGGCCCTTTGCGTATATCAGATAACAAATTGCCAGAAAAGAAGTTTCAGTATAACCATCATTACACTGAAGTAGAGAACCTGCTCCACGTCCTTTCGCTTTGCTGCGGACATAAAGTAATTTGCAAACATTGATGATCCTAAATATTTCATCCGTAGTGAACTTTGAAGATACTTCCCCAGAGGCGGGGAAGCTAAATGTAGCTACAACAGAATCTGATGTTGGAACAATCAATGTATCTCTGATAGCCTTGTCTAATGCAGATATCGATGGCATGAAAGAGCTGGGTCCACAAACAACATAAAGCGTCCAACTTTTGGTAGAATCTTGATAATCAGATGAGTTTCCTAGCCATACTCCACCACCAGATTCTGATTGGTCGCCAATTAGACTCGCTTTAGACATCATTGCCATTTCGACGCCTTCGTGAAATAAAAAATTACTATCCCAATTCTTCAGTCTAACTTCATTGAAATCAAAATCAACAATTTTTGGAGGAAATGCAACAATATTTGGATATTCTTGATAAATTTTATCAAATTTATCCTGTACCATATATGTGAAAAATTGAGGGATATCAGGATATTCTTGCCTATATTCTAATTGAGCGGTTGAAATTAATTGCGCAAACTGTACCATGTTTTCACGTTCGTCTTCATCTGAAACATAAAGAATTATATCAGATAAAATACCCCACTTGGCAACTTGAATTTGAAAATTTCGTAAAGATATACCATTCTCAGGATCCAGATTTAGAAAATGAGGTAAAAATGCAGATGGAGGTAAATGCTTTTGTCCAACTGGACTCAGAAAATCTTTCATGGAGAATGAAAAGTTTGAATCCATTAATTCCTGTTCATCAATAGGTGTTTTACAAAGTAATTCGTCGGGATATGCTGTTCCAATTAATGTACCTTCAGGATTTTTGGACCCCACTTTAACAAGTAATAGTCCTCTAGCTGTTGTTGGTGGTTTACTGAAATTAGGATCTAAATCTTTGATAATAATATATGGACTAGGGTTGAGTTTGCGGGATGGATCTAAAAATGCACACTGATTAAAATTAGATTGATGTAAGCCATGAGACCAAGGAAAAACCGAATGCACGTCTGGTAAATAAGATGAATAGTGATGATTAATAGCTTGTGTCAATGTTGAAGCAGAGATCGAATAAACTGGGGGATCGTGAGAAGATAAAGAATTAAGAATAGATTCCGTGAATAATGGATGATTGTCAGGAAAACATGCAATTGTAGTGTCATAACAATAATTCATGTCACTGTCTTCAGAAACTTCACACTGAATATTTTTAGGGGGAGAAGGTGGTAACACATCATTGCTAGGTGATTGGTGGGCAACCTCGTCGTGGGGTTGTGCAAAATGGTTATCCAGTTGAAGTGGAGGTATAATTTTAGCAGTACTTGTTGGTGGAGAGGCAGGAGGAGTTGCAGGAACAGGTGAAGACGGAGAAGAATTATTTGTTGATTGAGGGAGAGATGAAGATCTGATGGGAAGGGGTGTTGATGAAGAAGGCTGTCGTTGTGATTGCTCCATATGATCAACGATAGTTCGAGGTTTTGACGCGTTGGAAGCTGATGAGATGAAAGAAACACCATCGATAGGCAAAGTCAATGCTTCTTCAAAAGAAAGACCCTGCATTGGGGCTGTTGCCTTTGCAGTTTTTGTTGGTCCTGAATCCATTTCAGGTAGTTGTTGATACGGGCGGGGAAAATGAATTTGATAACAAGATTATAGTTGATATATCTATACACCTTTATATGTACATACAGGTGTGAAAGTATATACAAGAATAGGTTAGTTGCGATATGTATGTGATCGCGCAAATAGCTAAGAACGTAGTTAATGGCAGAACAGAGCAGAGACAGAAGCAGGAAGAGGTGTAGGGACGCTAGAAAGAAGAATATGAAGGAGAGAGAAAAGAAAAAGAGAGGAAAAAGAAAGCTGCCTATGATTAGTTAAGCAAGGTATGGATACTTCCAGGCCTGTAGAAAGGTTAGTGTTAACCACATGGAGAAAAATAACTATGTCAACTGAAACGTTTAAACCACAGTTTGATGGTTATGCTAACCATTAAGATCCCTGCACATGTACGATTGTAGAAAATATACCACAAAGAGTAAGGTTTAAATATTCTGTCAGATTTCCATTTTTATTATCTAATCATTGTTACATTTCAAACTTTTTCACTTCAAACTCAATGGTTTCAGCCTTTTCTTCATTGTCTCCTTCAAATGTCTCAGACACTTCTTCACGATCGTGTTCTGCCAGCAACTGCCTCAGGTTTTGAATTTTTTCTTCTTCCTCAGGTTATATTGCAATATACATACATATGTATGTATGAATAAATTTATATCATGTTAGTTCTCAACATATGAGAAGTCTAGTATTTCATGTGTGTATCTTACAAAATCATGAAAATGTAAGTCTTAATATTCGCATATTACTCGTATTCCATTTGTTTTTGTTAACAGTTGGTTTGTATACTTACAATTTTGCAGGGACTATGGGATGTATCAGTACTACTGTATGAAATTTCAACGTTCTTATCAACTGAAATCATTCTTCTGTATATGGTAAAAAACCAATTACTTTATAAATATATAACTTAGGACATAGGTTACTAGGTTAAAACCCATCTGGGTGTGTATGGTCAAGAAATGTATTCGCTGTACAAAAGGTTGGAAATATCAGTGCCAGATATTTGTTCTTTCTATGACATTTCTATATATTGATTGAACTTGACTTAACTATATTCTTGTCACAATATGTTTTAAACAATAATAATATTGCCCACAATATTATCGTTAATAGCACATAGCAATAAAGTTTCCCAAGTATTTACTAATAGTAAAATGTAATATAACAAGCTCGCCTAAAGATTTAGTAAGAATTTCCCTGATAAAGCATTTCTATAATGCTATATTTTGCAAAATATGTTTTTGTGAATAGTTGAACATTGAAGATTTTGTTATTTTAAATAGAGAGTTTGGCATATCCAACATTTAAAATACATAATAAAATTTATGTAATATATTTAGTTCAAACTGATGTAAAGAAAAATAAT
This sequence comes from Geotrichum siamense (nom. inval.), assembly GCA_030568955.1. Lineage (NCBI taxonomy): Eukaryota > Fungi > Ascomycota > Dipodascomycetes > Dipodascales > Dipodascaceae > Geotrichum > Geotrichum siamense (nom. inval.). The sequence goes on along the minus strand of JAJMJJ010000016.1, from coordinate 72,936 downwards.
CTATGTCGATGACATAGTTGATAAAATTCAGAGTGAATTTGTTTTTACAAATAAGAATAAATAATATTTTTGGAGCTATTTGAATACTTTATGATCAATACCAATAATCTATAGAGGGAAGGACAGTAAAAAAAATGGATTAGCTGAAAGTAATATTTTTAGATTAACATTCAAATAATACTAAAATTATTAACAGTTATAAGAAGCAAAATATAAAGTGATTTAAAATTACGAGACCCAAATTTGTTAATTTTTGTAATTTGTGAAAAGAGGAATAGTGAAGAAAAACCTATGTACCTACCTACTTGCAATAAACACTATGGCTATTTTACCTGTTAAAATTGAAAAAGGAGAAACCCCTATAAACAAATGTTATCAAATTCATATCAAATTATGTTTAAGGAATGAGATAAAAAGCAATTAATCTTATTAATAACATGTCGTTTCTAAATTAATACGACGCAACCGTAAAAGAGTCAAAAATGATTATAAATAACAAAAAATTTTAAAATACGTTAAAGTTTTTTTAAATAATTTGATTGAAATAATAATAGCACCAACACAAACAAAACAAAAAGTAAAATATTTATAATTATTATCTACCAAAGAGACATATCTGATAACTATCATTTTATTCCGTGCTTAAAGTTGTCTAAATGCACATAACCAACTATACTTGCTTATTGACTATGTCAGTCACCTTTTTATCAATTGAATAAACATCAACTACAATCAGCTTTTAATTGATAGATTAACAAATCAAAGCGCGTCGGGTAAATGTTATATAGAGTATCAATATAATAACCATTCAATAAATAATATAACAATTGAGTTATAAAAGAGATTTTTCAGAAAAAAAAATTATATAGATGAAATTACCAAATAAGATATTTCCCAGTCAAATGTACCACTATGTTCTGGTACAAAAAATAAAGTACAACTATGTAAGTTGATTAATATGAACATCTAAAATTTTTATTAATCTGTAAATTTTTTCTATTAATTTAAACAAAAATAATTAATAAATTATAAATGAAGTTTTTACGACAAGTTATATGAAAAGTTTCATAAATAATCAAGCTGGCATTTTTTTTTTTTTAATATTGATATATTTCCTTGCAAGATCAAAACACATATTTTTAATATTTCCACCTAATTTCGATTTCAAATAAATTAAAATTACATACAAAAGAATTTATTTGTGAATAAATTTTTATTATCATATTTTTTGTTCAAAAGATTTATTTTTTATGATACATTTTAGATATTGCATTAGACAAGTTATATGAAGTGAATTTTTATAAGAAATAAGTTATAGATTGAGGGATAGAAAATTTGGTAATGAAGATAAAGAAGAAAGTTTCGTCAATATCAATATTGCGTGTAGTGACGTGTTATAAAAAAATTACATTCATCAAAATGGTATTAAATAATGTATGTTTATATTTGCATATCTGCAAATATCTACCTATCTTACATTTTTAACACTTGTTCCGTCCTTAGATCCATGCTTTATTTAACCATCTTTAGAAGTCACTGGAAATTCTAAAGTTATCACTTTAAAATAAATGAAATAAAAAGATATATAAAATATTTTTACACTTTTTTTTTTAAAAAAAAGAAATGAGTTTTATTTTTTGTTAAATAAAAACAACGTGGATAGCTATCTACTAAACACCTTAAATATCTATTTTTTAAAAGTAGTATAGTATAATTATCAAAATGTAACAAAATTCTGATCTTAAGTAATCTCTAGGAATTAAATAAAAAAAATATGTTAAAAAAAGTACTTCCATCATCACCGAATGAAGAAACATAGAGGTTCAGGCTCTTTGATATTACTATAGACATTGTTTTTGTGTATATAATTGTAAAGTATAAGCCAACATTGATTCCATGTACTATACTATTAAATTTATATATTTGACTTTTACTTTTAAGAATTTAAATTTTTTAAATAGATATATAATAAAAAGATTCTTTTATTCTGATTCAAATAGAGATTTATTAATTTAAATATTTTCATTCCCATCTCTCAAAAACAAATTGAAATATCTCTACAAGTAGTGATTAGTTTACTATGTCATTTTTTTTCTAAAGTTTATACATATTTGAGTTGACAGATATTTCTGGAAAACATTAATGAAAGAAAAAATGTACTCCATCGAATTATTATTAATGTTGTCCAATCTTCTCCTTGTATGATCCGTAATGGGAGAGTACCACTTAATTATTGACTAGGGTACAGGGTACAAAAATAGAGTACTAAGTTTTAATTCACGTGATCGTGTAAATAATAGAATAAATGGCAAGATTTCTATCTGATGTTGAAAAATATAGATATTTCCTTAAGTTCCAATTATAACGACAGCATGAACAGATTAGCACATCAATTGACCAGGACCTCATTCAGATCGATTCGGGTTTCATCAATTCGACATCGAAGATTTTATTCTGATCCTAATTATACTTCAGAACAGTATGACGTTGCTATTATTGGAGGAGGACCAGCTGGCTTGACTTTGGCTACATCATTGGCTAAATCACCAGTGACCAAACATTTAAAAACAGTTTTGATTGAAGGAAATACTTGGAGTCCCCCAGGAGAAGATAACTTTGATAATAGAGTTGTTAGTTTGACACCAAGATCAGTTACATTTTTGAAAAAAATTGGTGCATGGGAAAATATTGCAACGGAAAGAGTAATGCCTTATGAAGGTATGAGAGTTTGGGATGGTGTTAGTGGACAGGGTATTGAGTTTGATGCTTGGGAGGATATGGCATATATGATTGAGAACAGAAATATTCAATGGGGTTTACTCAATACTCTTAAGAAGAATGGTGAATCGGGTGAATATGGTGTGAGATTGTTGGAGAAAACTAAGGTTACTGAAATCAGGAAGGATCAAGGCGAAGAATGGCCTACTATCGAATTGGAAAGTGGTGAAATTATTAAAGCTCGACTAATTGTTGGTGCTGATGGTGCTAATTCGCCTGCCAGAAAATTTGCTGGAATTGAAGCCAGAGGATGGCCCTATAACAGGTTCGGATTCGTAGCAACATTGAAGCTTGAAGCAGAAGATCTACGTAACTTAGCTTTCCAAAGATTTTTACCTACCGGTCCTGCTGCTTTACTACCTCTACCTGATGGGTATGCATCACTTGTCTGGTCATGTACTCCTGAAATGGCTCAGATTTTTAAACGATTAACTGAAGAACAGTTTGTTATAATGGTTAATGCCGCCTTCAGATTGTCTCCTGTCGATATTCAATACCTATTACATCACCCTGATGAAATTACTATGGAAGAATTTGAATGGAGACTTGAAAACACTCCAGTAGACGAAAATTACGAACCATTATTTATCGAAGAACTTATCCCCAATTCGCGTGCTGGGTTCCCATTAAGAATGCAACATGCTGATACTTATATTTCCGATCGTGTCGCACTTGTTGGTGATGCTGCACACACCACACATCCCTTAGCAGGTCAAGGACTTAATATGGGACAACAAGATGTTGAAGCCCTTACAGATGCACTTGAAAAGGCAATTCACCGTGGCCTAGATATTGGAACTTCGCTTGCACTCGAACCATATGTTGCTGATCGATACTTTGAAAATCACTTGAAGCTAGGTGTGGTTGATAAACTTCATAAGCTTTATTCAACTGACTTTGGACCCATCGTTCAACTTAGATCTTGGGGTTTGGGAATGGTAAACAGCCTTGACATTGTCAAGAATGAGCTTATTAAGAAAGCTTCTGGATAAAATGTAAATATTAAATTATATTCTTTTTCTTACTTAAAAATATAACAAAAAAAATTATATCCTGGAACGGCCTGACTTGTATTAAATGTGTAATACATGAATGCACATATTAAATTATATATATTAGCATGTAGAAATAATATCTTTTTTTTTTCTTTTTGAATCATTTTTGTAATTTTCGACAATTTATATTTAAAAAAAAAAAAATAGTTAAGAACGATATTCCAACATAAATTTTCAATACCCAAATTTATCATACCTATTCCACTATCTATATTCATTTAATTTTAAAACTCAGCAACAACTATTTAAATTTTTATTTACTCCGTAGGTACCTACCATATGTACTTTTGTTAGAAAAAGACGAGAACTGGGCATAAATATCGACCTTGCAAAAGTATATTTTTTGTAAGATGGATATAACTTTGAAGACAAAAGTAGAGAATACAAGTTTCATACCTAATACAGTTTTTGTTTGTAGTAAATTTAAAATTGCATGTGACAGTGAAAGACAAATTTTGTGGTTTAGGTTTGTTTGTAGAAAGAAAGAACGAGATTTTTATTAATAGAAATTAAATGATAAATTATTATAAGAAAATAAATTAAACCTCTTATATATAAGCTAGAATCAAGTCAAGGGGAAGGGGGGTAAAAGAAAGACAGGGAGGAAGAGGCAAATTTTTATCTTGAAAAGTATTGTAAGAAAAAAAAACAGAAACGTTGTTTTACATTGTTTTAGGTTACGGTGATTTTAACCCAAAGTTGGTAAATCATTAAACCCATAATAGGACAACATTTCCGAATAAATCATTGAATACCATTGTAGGACTTCCCAGTAATCACAATCTCTTTCACAGTGTGTCTTAGCACTAGGTTTTCTTGTAGTGAAATGAACAAAGACAGCTTCGTTCCATAGTAAGTTCCAAGTGTCTCGATGGTAACGGTACATAACGAGATTGAAATTGTATTTGTAAGGAAGACCAAAGTAGCGGAATTTGTAATAGTTGTTGAGAAAGGCTTGGTCGGCGTCGTTAGGGGAATGCATTTTTGGATCGCTGACGGCTTTGAAAAGAGATCTAAATTCATCGAGATTGGGACGGATTATAATTACACCGGAATTGAATTTATTGTCGGTGAGGACGTTCCACCAGACGTCAGGAGAAGCAGCAATGTCGCCAGGGACTTGGAAAAGTTCGGAGAAGGAACCTTTACAAAGAACGTCAGCGTCTATGAAAAGGATTTTTTCATATTGTGTCCAAGTCCAAATATGAAGCTTGTTGAGGTTATGCCTATGCCATGACCTAATGTCGCCCGTATTGACTTGTTCAAATTCAAGTTCTTCAGCAACCTTGACTTTCCATCCCACTTGCTCCAGTCTTGTAATATTTTCCACTGAAACACCATCATTACCTTCTGTCCTCACAAGCAAAATTAACTCCGCATCCATCGCATCCAAGTCATTAAATTTTTGAATCGAATATGCTAAATTAAGTGCCAATCCTGTAAATGATGCTGTTTGAACACTTGATGTTATGGCATACTTTCGATTCTTTTTAATCAAGTTAGCGGTATCAAATTGTTCAACTGCTATTCTTTCAGATTTGCTAGTTTTGAACGAATATTTAGGTAAGTAAAATGATATTGAATCTGCTGCTTGTCTCGATAGATCTGCTACCGAATATCTAGTTGTTGGTGAATATAGAGGAAATAGAATCATTAAAACTATCACCAATGCCACAGTAGGCAAAAAACAGTTGGCCCTAAAAAATCTCATAACATCTAATAAGAAAAAAAAAATTTAAAATAAATATGACAATGAGGGATCAAAAAAAAATAATACTAAGCCAATTTACCTAAGGACCTAAGTGATATATCTAATCTAGAAAGCGACAAGTATTCTAGAAGATATGAGGGGAAAGAAAAGAAAGAATCATCAAAAGGAAAATTACAAAAAAAAAAAAAGTTGGTTAATTTTAATGCAGTACATATTTTATTTTTTTTTTAATTGAATGAATATTTTTTACGATTTCTCTCCTTTCCTTTCGAAACATATTTAATTACGGTAACACAGGAATTGACGTACATGTGTTTTGTACGCGACAGTACTATGAAAATACATAACAAGGGGGTGAAAAGGAAAGCTTAAAGTAAACCTCCTTTCTTATCTCTATTCAAGTTTTATCGAACCTAAGTAAATTAATATGTGATATAATACCAATTTAGAGTAGGCAATGGATCCTAGTATTTGTATGAGGCAGCAAGATGATTGTGTATGTGGGGGAATGCGTGTGTACCTTGCACAAGCGCAAAATCTAGCATGTAATATGTACATGTAAAGATACTTTCTTCTAATACTTATGTCATCATTTGTCATTTACAATTGTTATGTGATATGTAGTAATCATTGAGTAATCATGAGTAGAAGTTGTAACGCTGTTCATTTCAAGTTTCAACGATAGTTATCATCAAAAAAATGTTTGATTTTTTTCTAGTGGTCGGAATTGACTTTTATTAATTCACCCATGTGTGTGTGTGTAAGATATAAACAATTCCGGGTGTCTAGAAGACAAATCGTCATCTATTTCCGTTGTCATACAAAACCGGAGGGGGATTTGTTACGGGAATATCCCAAAACGAGGCGAGAAATTTCAAAATACCACGAAACGTCATTTTCTAGACCGGCTTTAAGACAACAACATTTCTCAATTGGTGAATTGAAAAGAAAAGAAAGAAAAATCAGGGGCTGAACTTGATCTTGTGACTATGGTAAATATTACTGAATGTTGACATCATCGTCGTTATTCATCAATTACTGCCATAGCAACAACAACAACAACTTTGAACCCAACAAAAAAAGAACGCGCATCAATTGGGCTGCTCATGTCGTAAGTGTTATTTATATAGCCGTTGAGCAAATAAAAGGAATGTTTACGTGTTTACATTGTATGAGCAGCAATCGTGTCATATTTCATAGCCTACTGATGTAAATACTATAGACACTAGTGCTACACACCATAATAAATCTATTGTCAATTGAGCTTGCTCATTACGTAACGAAAGTTCGGGAAAAATAAATATTTAGTCCCTAACCCAATTGGGGAAATAGGGAAAAAAAGAAAATTCTGGAGAAAACTGGATCGTGTGATCAAAATTACACAAAAGACTCAAAACGGTGCAGCCAGAACAAGAAAGCAACCCACAGCTACCTCAATTGACGCTGCATTGTGTGGCAGTAGAAATAGCGACTATAAAATTAAAAAAAAAAAAAAAAATGGGAATGGCGAGATTTCTGTACTTTTCGACGAAATTCCTCTACCTCCTACAATTTTTATCCCCGCTCGACTTCTCTATAAATACCCTTCATTATTCCTCACTTTTCACTTTCCCTCTTTCCTGTATCATCATCACTTTATTAACTTTTTAACAAACACTTTATTTCTTACTATCTGCATATTTTATCTTAACAACAAGTTTTACTTAATCATCAACAACAATGACTAGAACTTCTCGTTATAATACTTCTCCTAATTCCTCTTCTCCTACTGAGTCTTCCCTTCCTAAATACTTTGCCAAAAATGGTATACCGCAGAACCCAAACAACGTCAAGAAATCAGGGCATGGCTCAGGTAACTGGGGCAAGATAACTGATGAAGTTGAAGAACTTGAACTCGAAGGTGAATTCAATTTCAGCAAGCCTCGTCGTCGGTCTAATAGTTTCTTAGGCGTTAACAAGTCAAGTAATCTTACTTTGAATGATGCCTCGAATTAGCCAACATTTTCTATCCTAATTTTTTCTCCCTCCTGGAAATGTTTTGGACTGGAGAGAGAAACTTTTGGGTTCTTGAGCATTAATTGTTTTCCTTATCAACACACCCCTCCCTTATACTCTGAAATGAATTGATGTTTTTATTGTTATTATTTATACATATTACCCCCTATTGAAATGCATAACGTGAATATGAAGTTTTTTTTTTTCTGTGAAAATTGTTCATTGTAAATTATTCGTAAACATTATTAGTTGTGGTGTCGAGATTTCCAGGGTTTTGTTAGAGGATGTTTCGCTAGCAAGACGGAAATTTTGGGTATCAAAATTTATATAGCTACAATGTATTTTTCTAGACGTACGTTAACTTGTTGATTCATGCAGGCTAACGCAAGACATAAGCAGACTAAAATCCTGCTTTTTACATGATTGATTGTCTCAATTTATTCACGAGACATCTATATGTGTGCCATCGCATTCTCAAAATTATGGGTTTCTTGGAGTGATAATCAAAAAAAAAATTGAGTGTCACTATTATATTAACTATAATTAAGATGATGTAAACGACCAATGCAATATAATGGTACAGAAATGCGAAACTAATCTTAAAAGAGAAAGAATTCCGACATTTCATTTCCACCTCTCAGGAACTTGATAAGGGTTTTCAACCATTTTATCCCCGGATTTTGCCAGATTGGAACATTGGCATAAGCACGTTTTTATGGGTTAGGAAATTGATTTTTTTTTTTTTTTTTTAACTTTTGAACCCTCCAATCAATGGAATTGACATTTTCAGTTCACACTGCATCAATCAATTGATATCATTTTACTTCAATTCTATGCATTTGCACTACTATTTTGAAGACCATTTTCCTGTATTTTTCTCTGTATCAATTGAACAAATTCCATATGTACACTCATTTGTGCCCATCACACACCAGAACATTTCTTAATCGTCCTCAAAATATGCAAATAAAAATGCCACTCCTAGTTTTACCCGTTTTTAGAATGACACATGGGGTCCAGTATCCTCTCAATGCAAGATAACTCTAATATCACTTCTCGCTTTCAACAGCAGCATTCCTACTATGCGTTAAATACTTCTACTCCTGTTTTTGTATTGCGGTTATCAATTGATAACAATGTCTGGGCCATAGAGATATAGGTTTTTATGCATTGCAAAAAATATAGCAACATTAAATACAAGTCATTGGAAGGTGCACTACGTTATCTACTTATCAAATAATTTAAATCATTTCTGTTACTCCACCTTTGACCACAGGGTTTGTAACAAGAATATGTTTCTCAACCAATAGTAGCAACGATGTTTTTGAAATTACAAAATATGCAGATTTTATTTTTTTTTTTTACCAACATATTACTGAATGAATACTATAGAATATGTGACTTTTATTTGACAAGTTTTTTATTAACATATTTCGAAATTAATCACTTGTTGAATGCATGTTTATTTTAATGCTTTATTATTAATTGATTTTTTTTTTATTCTTATTCTTTTGTGTATATGTCTGTATTTGCCCATAGGTGATTTTCTGTTTCTTGGGTTAGGTTTTGTGATCCTTCGAGATTATTTATTTTATTGAGGATGTCACGATCAACATAGGGGAACCGAAAAATGAATTTTGTTTTTTGGGTGTATAAGATTTATAATTATATTTTCAATTTAAAAAAAAAAACAAAAAGGTTGAAAATAAACAGAATGATTGATTTATTTGTAATAAAAAAATACAAGAAAACATTAAAGAGTACATAACAGAAATCATACAGGAGGAGGAGGAGACAAAATAAAGAGGCTTATAAATAAATAAAATTTGTGATCAAGTTTATCGTATGTTGTGAGTGGATGAGAAAAACATGATGAAGAGGTTGTATGAAAGAAACATATAGAAATGAGGCGTTTTTCGTTGTTTAACCACCGAAACCGTAAAGGGTTCTTCCTTGTCTCTTCAAGGCATAAACGACATCAAGAGATGTGACAGTCTTTCTCTTAGCATGTTCAGTGTATGTGACGGCATCACGGATGACGGATTCAAGGAAAGATTTGAGAACAGCACGGGTTTCATCATAGATAAGACCAGAAATACGCTTCACACCACCTCTTCTAGCAAGACGGCGAATGGCAGGTTTAGTAATACCTTGAATGTTGTCACGCAAAATCTTTCTGTGACGCTTAGCACCACCTTTGCCTAATCCTTTACCACCTTTACCACGGCCAGACATAGTTGTATATTAATTTGTTTCTTTAAAAAAAAAAAGGAGATATGAGAGTGGGTGTACTTGTGTTACTTCGAAAAGTAGAGAAGAAGATATATGATATCAAAGAAAAAGAGTGGGAAAATGGTCTAGCTTTATAGCCATTTTAATTTGAAACCAAGACCCCCCATCTTATTATAACAAAAGCTTAAATGTGTGTTAACCTTGTACTGTTAATTACACATTCAAATGTGTAAATCATAGTCTGAGATAAATGCTCAAAATTACTTTGTCGGACCTTAATATTCATGCGAGGCTTCGACTTCACATACAAAAAAATTAGAAATTTTATAATTTTTGGTCGTGTTTTTCAGACCCCCATTCCATTCCCAACCAATAGAATTCATTCAAAGCCAAACCCACCCCATTCTGACAGTTACATATTTCAATGCGTAACTATGATACCAATTTTATTATTTCTATAGCCATACCAACCAGAACCAACAATAGACATTTTGCCACTTTGTTTCCCGTAATCTAAAAAATCCTCGTGATATAAAATAAGACCCATTTCCCTCTCACTTTTTAAATATTTTTTTTATCTTATTCTTTTTATATATTCATCCCACTTCTATTTTCATACTATCATATTATAAGCAAAATGGCCCGTACTAAGCAAGCCGCAAGAAACGTCCCCGGTGGTAAAGCACCTAGAAAGCATCTCGCCTCTAAGGCTGCCAGAAAGTCAGCACCAAATGTCTCTGGTGGTGTCAAGAAGCCTCACAGATATAAGCCTGGTACTGTCGCTCTTCGTGAAATTAGAAGATACCAAAAATCCACAGAACTTTTGATTAGACGTCTTCCTTTCCAACGTCTTGTTCGTGAAATTGCACAAGACTTCAAGACCGATCTTCGTTTCCAATCATCTGCTATTGGTGCTCTTCAAGAATCTGTAGAAGCCTACCTTGTCTCCTTATTCGAAGACACTAACTTGTGTGCCATCCATGCTAAGAGAGTTACCATCCAAAAGAAGGATATCTCTTTGGCCAGAAGATTAAGAGGTGAAAGAGTCTAATCTTACTCCTTATGACTTATTTTTATTTATTTCATAGTGTTTTTTATAATTATTATTTATGTTTGCTTTGTTTTCCTTCTAATTTGATATGATTTCTTGTTTTTATTACTATTATTTACAGCATTTTCCTAGTTGTACGTTTTCCAAATATATACAGATGTATATTTAATGAATGATTTAACCACAAACAACTTATAAACCTTGTAGATCGAATAGATAACCTGACAATGTTCCATACTACTCTCTCCTGAGACGATGCAGCCACCAATGTTTCCTTTTTTAACCCTAATGACCGTTCTTCCATCTCTTCCCCAGGGCTTGCCCGAGGTTATCCCGACCCCTTCAACATCTTCCAACCCTCAGATAGAGGAGTCGGGGAAGAAGCAATATCCGACAGCCTTCCAAAGGTGGTTAATGACAGCGATGAACAACTTTTGGCCACAGATGTCCGAATTCCTTCAGGAATGAATTCCGATCTCTTCCTTCACCTAGAAAAATTTCATCGAAACTTTCGAGACCTCTGCAAAACTTTCACCGATATGTTTATCTTCGGAGAAGAGGGACCATCCAACTGTCTCCTCTTAAATTCCTTATTTCTTTGCGAGAACCAATAAGAAAAACGAAGTTGGAACCAGGTTGGTAGAATACTTTCTTCACGTCTAATATGTCTTTCTTCTTCACCAACGAAGACGGTGAGACTTTCTCATGTAGTGTCATCTTCCCCTCTATCATCAATAATGGAGAGACTATACCCCAAGTAGTCTTACAATTCTCATCTAAAGCCTGCTGCCCCTGACAGTATGGTTTTATTCTCGGACGCAGAGCTGAGGATCTAGTGGAAAACTTGTCAGCAGTCTTCGAAAAGCGGGTAAGTCTAGATGGATATGTGATGAGCTTTAACTTCAAAAACGCCGATAATGGAATATTAAAGAAGTACATTAGTAAAACAATTAAGTCCCTTGGGTTCCCAGCACCCTTCGAAAATGCCCTTCTAATTATGTCAGAACCATCCCAAGCAAGGCAAATCGTGAATGGTTGGATTGGGAAGAGATTCAGTATTAACTCAGGAGTCAGGCAAGAAGACCCTCTCTCGCTTGCCCTTTTCTCCCTGACCCCCTTCTGCTATCTATCCAAAACAGTGCAAAAGGAATCTTTAGAGACTCTTCTTTCCCTAATGACGGGGGCTGCAATCTGATCTTCTTTTAATTCAAATCAATAACTTCACCCTCCGAGTCCTCTCCCTTCTATTGTACTCTGATGACATATTCCCAATTTCTGGACCCTTCTCTGCGATAAAACAGTCCCTGATATCTGGTTTTGGTATGGAGAAGAGATGTCCGCTACGGAGGAAAGACCTCATGATCACCCTAAAGCAGTTTGGTGGTTTCGGATTGTGGAACATAAACAGGCTACAACAAGGTACAGGAGCAAAGTTTCTGTGTAGGTTCATGGTTACTCCTCTTTTTGCTAGAGATATGGCCTTATCTGTCCATCAATAAGGTATTCTGCCCTGCCATTCTGCTACTATGGGTGCGAAGTACTCGATCGACCATAAAATCAAGACTTTCATCAGTAAATTCTTTGATCCCTCCATAATTCAAGCTGCAAAATCTTTTTTACAGATAACCCCCGACAAAAGGAAAAAAAAAATCTATATCATTAGTAGCTTCTTTACGACCCAGTGTCAACATTAAAATCCATCCAAATTATGCAATGGTGGATGATCCTAGTGACAGATTAGTTCCATCATCGTTCAATTGAGTCCCTGAAAGATTGCGTAAGGACAAATCCTAAATTTAACTGATTCTTTCTTTGGTGTTTAAATAGGAGCTGATATCTGGAAGAATGTGTACAAAGCTGTATCCTTATTATCTCATGATAATGTCCGGGCGTCGAATCCTCGAAGACAATTTTTCCATGGCTCGCTACGAAGCTACAGCAATCTCTCCGTCCTTCCAGATGCTTCCAATTTACGTGCAGGTCATAAAGAGAAGAAATGTTCTCACTGTGGTGCTGGAACTGGACACATAATTCAACAAATATACCAATGTTTCAACATGTCACGATGGCGGAATAGATTCCCCTGCAAATTGGAAGATGTTTTTGAAAAATTTATTTGATCCTTGTTTCTCTCAAGGCCAGAGGGTCTAATAGTCAAGTGAAAAACTCTCGGCAGATATATCTACATGATCATGATGAAAGCTTCCAGATTTGGGAGAGCTCAAGATTCTTTAAAGAACGGCTACCTCGCTACAAATACTGCCAAGCAAATATTCAGACGGTGATTACTTCAAGAAATGGGAACCAGGATAAGTTCTTCAACTGAGGTCAATATACCCAAAGATTCTACTTACATATGATTTTCGGATTTCTTAGCACGAAAAAAATTTTATACAAAAAAAAAAATACTTAAAAATTACATAAACGCCATAGCTAAATATATACATGAAATGATCTCTCAAAAGTTGTACAATAAACTTGTCTCATTTTAAATTCCTTCCCTCGGTACCAGACATCTCCAATTATTTCTTTTCCCCTTTTTAAAACAAAAAAAAAAAAAAAAAAAAATAATATCATAAAAAATACGTCTTAATTTTTTTTCTGCTTCTTTCCTATTCACTGCATCAAAACGCATGTTCGCTTGCATGTACTCTCTATTTAAAATGAAATAATAATAAAAATAAATAAATAAAAACTTGAATAGAAATTTTAAAAAAAAAGTGGAAAAAGAAAAAAAACCACGTATTTTCACATGTATTTATCTACAGGTTTATGTATACATAAGTATAAGAAATACCAGAATTGATTCTTGTAACGTATGTGACGCATATGCCATTTTTACTTACAAGCTAGCACAACTTTTTTTTTCATTTCCTACTTTGGCAATATTATAGAAAGTCTTGATCTATACAATAATACTTTTACTATAGACTGATTTTTTATTTGAAATTCTATGTAAACTAAGTTGAGTTTATTGATATATTCTTTACTTATTATTTTTTTTTTTTCAAAATAAAATTCAATCAAATGTTTGCAAATTATACATCTATCCATCATACATCTCTCATAGTTAATATTTTTACTATAGAAATATGAAATAAAATATGACGAATTATGTTCAAAATTTAATATGTAATATATATATATATATGCATGTAAAAATTAAAGCTAAAACTTATTAATTTGAAATTTTATACACCCCATATACTAAGCTTTATCTTAAATACTTCAAATATTGCAATTGACTTTTTTAAAAGGCATCGTCATAGGTAAGAACAAGAAACAATATTCCCAAATAGGAAAGTTTTTCTTATTTCAGTTTTTCTACTATTTTTTTAAAGCCCTAACCCATAAACTACCATTTTAGCGTTCCATTATTGCATTTTAAAAAAAGCTACTTATATAATAACAACAAATCATTATTATTATTATATTTTTTTTAACAATTTGTGTGCAAAACTTATTTTTCTACTACATTATCACAGAAATAACTGCCAGAAAACAACAAAGCAATAAACTTTTTGATGGATCCAATTATTTTTGAATTTGTTTTTGGGATTTTTTTTTTTTTTTTTTTTTTTAAGTCTCAGCAAAAACAAATAAACCATTTTTTTTTTTTTTCATGATTGATATTCCTCACAATTGTTAAACAAAACTATTAGTTTAACAACAAATCAAACATTAAGTAAATTAAAATATCTATGGCTGGAAAAGTAGAATGATAAATTAAACACCTATTCTGAGTGCAGTAATGACTTTTTTTTTTTTTTTTTTTTTTTTTTAACAAAAGTAGGACACTTTATTAATATACATATTCAAAGTCACAAATAAATCACTTTATTGAAAAAAACAAAAACAAAAAAAAAAAACAAAAGGATTAGCTACGAATATTGTCAAACAAATATCTAAAGGTGATTACTTCAAGAAATGGAAACCACGGATAAGTTTTACAATCTAAGCTCAATATGAGTTGACCCAAAAGATTTCATTTATATAAAACCATATATAATTTTCAGATTTTTTAGCACACAAACGCTTTAGACTTTAAATCGCTACTTAAAAATTACATAAACAACATAGCAAAAACAAAAAAAAAAAAATTGCAAGTTTCCTATCCCCCAGTATAGTACAGAGTGACATGTACCTGTGAGTTCCCAATTTTGGAAAATCACCACACCACCACTGTTATATGTTAAATTAGTTGATTAATGTTAATTACCTTTTTTAATCAATGATGTTGTAATATCTAGTATTTTTTTTTTTTGCAAATTTAGTCATTTCTGTTTCTTGCTATGTACTTGATTGTCAACAGCAACAACAAAAAAAAAAAAAATAGTAAATTCTTGGCAGTTAATTTGGTGTTGAAAAAATGCAAGTAGTAGTAGAGGACCAGAGTAGTGAGCTGGCGCACGGCGCAGTTGTCGGGGATGTATCGTGAAGTGAATGACAAAATAGAGAAGGTGCATATTGTTTTGTTGATACCATGGCTGGTTTTATTGCTTATTTGATTGTTTTTCCGTTGATTGAACTACTGTTTTCATACAATTTTTTTTCGTGTCAAAAGTTGTAATTTATATACGAGAATTTTAAGGCTTTATTCATGTCTGAATAAAAATCAAACTTTTCTTATTTTGTTACACAACTGATTTTTTATATTCCTTTTTGATATATAAAACTACTAGTAGTCACAATTTTATAGACTTGGTTGATCAGTACCAGTAAGTCTATTTCCACCATACGCAAAAGGATCAGACTTCTTTTGTGACACAACTCTTTCAAATTGAGATTTACCCAAATGTTTAGCTTCTACAGCTGGGTTATATCCAAATTTGTTGATTGTATTTTGTAAATCTGATCCTTGTGTAGTAGGCGCTTCTTTGCCATCAGCACGCGCATATAGAGTAATTACTACTAAACCACCCAATCCAAGGTTATGTTGCAAACAGTGTTTGGTATGGGGAACAGCACGGTTTGTAGCAAGACCACGTAAATGCCAAACTAGTTCGGCGGCTTGAGCTAATCCAGTGGCTCCTAACGGATGACCCTTGGAAATCAGTCCTCCGGATGGATTTACAACGAGATTTCTCGAATTACCATATGTCAAGTTTCCATTGTTGACAAAATCAATAGCACTTCCATGAGGAGCTAATCCCAAAGCATCTAAAGTACATAATTCATTAGCTGAAAAACAATCGTGTAGTTCAACGACTTGAACATCTTCAGGAGTAAGATGAGCTGCTTCGAAAACAGAATTGCAAGCATTGCGTGCCATTTCGGCACCAATCAATTCAATTGCTGATCCTTTAAAGACAGACAAATCGTCGGTACGTAGAGCTTGTGCCACAATTTCAACAGCTTGAGGAATAAGTTCTGGGTGAGATTTAAGATATTTTTCAGAAACAACTACAGCGGCAGCAGCACCATCTGAAGTAGGACAGCATTGAAGTTTTGTTAGTTGTTTGTAAACTTTGGGTGATGCTTTGATTTGTTCCAAAGTGTAGACATCTTGGAATTGTGAGTAAGGGTTGTTAACGGAATGTGCATGATTTACCTGAGCGATACGAGCAAGCGCTTCGGGTCCACTAGTTTTATTTTGTCCACTATATTTTCTAATGTATTCATCACCAGCATTACCAAAGAATTGGCAGGCTGGTGAAACTTTTGTGGAAAATCCATCATTAGCCTCTGTTTTAACCATAAATCTGTCCAACGGATCGACTCTGTCACTGAAATTACTACCAAGTGATCCAGGTCTCATTTTTTCAAATCCGACTGCCAAAACCACATCGGAAGTACCGCCCATAACAAAGTCTCGAGCAAGAGCAAGGGCTGATGAACCAGTTGAACAATTGTTGTTAACATTGTAGACTGGGATTCCGGTAAGACCCAATTGGTAGACAACACGTTGACCACAGGTAGAATCACCATAGACATAGCCAGCAGCAACTCTTTCGACTGAGTCGTAGGTAATATTTGCATCAAGTAATGCTTTTGCGGCTGCTTCTAGGCCCAATTCTTCATAGCCATAAGTATCTCTAGGCTTGATGAACTTTGTCATCCCAACACCAATAATGTAAGATTTTCCCATACTGATAATATATATGTGCGAACTTAAAGCCAAAGAACAAGTTGATAAATTGATTGATTGATTGATTGATTGAAATAAAAGAGTAAATAGACTTCTTTATAAACTCCACCACAAACGATATCACCAGAAATGCGGGGAAGAGTGAGTGTTCGAAAATTGAGGGAAAAAATTGACATAAAAAAAGACCGAACCCTGTATAAAACCAGTCCGAGGAAGGAACTTCTACGCACATGTGGCTACTATGTCGGTGCGAAATTCACCGATGCGTGGAGATTTCTCGCTCTTTCTCCGGCATTTGTAGGTGCTATGTCTAATTTGCCAAGTGTTATGTACTAACCATGTCTGTAATAGAGAAATGTATGGTACACATGGGTAGACCTGCAAACCAGCGAAAGACAATGGCATATTGAAAGAAACAAACAAAAAATTAACTGAACAGCAACAATGAACTTGATTATAAACGTATTTTCATCAAGTGTTTACATGATATAACGTCTGGACACTGATTACATATATTACCATTCTATACTACGACGCATGCACCTAATGTAAACACATAGCACAATATCAAGTCTAGCACTATACAAATGGTTCTAATGTTAGTGTAATCATGAGCGCGGAGTGATGATGTCCCAACTGAACCAAAAGGACCATTGTGGATATTTGAACGATAAATCAATCGAATAAACTACGCTTTCCACATGTATGAAAAATGTATTAGTACATACGAAACACCCCAACTTTCTTTTGTAACCGGGAAAAGCAAACAGATCAAGGTAACCACCAAAAGCCGCACTTTTTTATTTGAACAAAGCCCATCAATATTTACATACATAGTGTGTATGTGTGCATATATGTATTTACCATAGCTTGCTTTCTATGCGGGTATGGCCTAATTATGTATATACTTCCAGTAGCTGTGGCACTTCATTTACCTATGTACACGTAGTAATAACAAATTTCGTGGCAAAATAAAGCTAAAAAAAAAACATTGAAAAGAAAGGGATCTTCCCTGAGGTTATCCATCTCTGCATGTCACCTACCACTGAAGTAAACAACCCGTCCGTGTACCACGTTGTTAAGCTTACTAATCGATAGCAGCCTTCCTTTTTTCTTTTGATGCTATTTGTTCTTGTTTATCAAAATACATATCAGCTTCGGGGGTTAAAACTTTTTCTACACGATAAACTTGAATTATATGTAATTCAATAGGTTCAATTGGTCAGTTTTTATTTGTATTTTTTTATTTTTTGTGAATGGAGGGAAACATAGAACTGGTTATACAAAGAAAGTTAAATCAAAACGTCTTTTTTTTTGGGAATATCAATCAAGATTTTCGCTCCACTGTGCATAGTCTCTATATAAAACATAGTAATAAAATAAAAATCTTCTGGGTATAAAAGATATAGTTTTTTTTATAAGAATTAATGAATAACACAGCCTTTATTCATAGTGTATCATGAAGACAGTAATGGCGTACCACGGTATCGATTTTTCATGTTTCCCAAGATTTTATCTAGTATTGTGATACCTACTACTATTTGCGTGTCTGTACACAGGTATATATTAGATGAGATAAATTCTAACCAATTGAATCTTCCATTTTTCATATTATTAATTTAGATAATTTGCTGACATATCTGTTTTTTCATTACAATATTACTGGCTGGGCAATTGAACATGTGTGCTAACATAGCAATCATGATTGTTGATTTTTTTTCTAGCTTCTTCTTTAATGGCTCACAAAGAAGTTGTGTGAAATCTAAAAGAAAACAGGATTTTATTTTATAGTAGAAAAATCTTAAATTTATTGTTTGGTGGTATATAAACTATCATCAAAAATTACATGTACATACATTTCATATCATATCTATTTATGGAAGATGGAGAGGGGGGAAATAAAATAACGGAGGATGGTAATAAAAAAAAACAGAAATTAACAGAAATCACAAGAGGAGAGAGGAAGAGTGAAAGGGGTTTTAATGGATGAAATGAAAAGAGAAAGGCTTTTTTGGTTTAATGTTGTCGAAAATGATCGGTTTAAGCAGCAATCTCGTTTCTCTCCCAACCAGTAGGCTTAGAAACAGAGAAATCGTTGACAGGTTGAGGAGTACCCTTGTCGTCGATGATCTTCAAAGCGTAAGGGTTACGGTCAGCATGTTGAACCAAGTTACCGAAAGTGTGGTTAACTTCTCTGTGCTTGGCTTCATCAGCACGAACGTAGTAGATCAAGTCCAACATAGTGGCACCGGGCTTCATGTTCCAGTAGTCAAGGGCAATATCAGGAGCAGGCATAGTCTTCCAGGCCTCAAGTCTACCAGCTTCAATATCTTCGATACAACGAGTGTAGGTAACAATAGCTTCTTCTTCCAAATAACCGACAAATCTGTGACAAACACGAGGGAACATCAAGTAACAAACAAAGAAAACGTTGAAGAAAACACCTTGGGCACCCAAAAGCATTAATCTCATGAAAATACCAGGCTTAGCGAGCTTCATGAATGTCAACAAGTGCATACGCTCATTGTAGGCTTCTTCAAACAAGGTCTCAATCCAAGCCTTATCACGGGTCATAAGACGAAGAGAGTGCAAGTGACGGCAGACACCACCGACCATACCAGGGACACCGGCAACGGACTCAAGGAAAATGAAACGTTCGAGCCACTTAACATCAGTCATCAAGTACTTAGGATCATTTTCCAATCCAGGGGGAGGATGGTGGTAACCAGTGAAGATATCGAAAAGTTTACGGATGGTCAAAAGAGTCTTTTGAGCCAACTTGTCACTAAGGTTTTGAGGAGTGTGGTGAGCAACACCAATTTCTCTAAGTTCTTGGTCAGTGGCACCAGGGTGATCCCAGGTAACGACAAAACGATTGTCCTCCTTGACTTGAGCTCCGACAGGATCAGCCAAAGTCTTGGTCCAGTTCTCGTGAAGTTCTCTTTGAGGGTTGAAAAGACTTGCTGAAGTGTGAATGTTGGATCTCAAAGGACCCAAGACGGTAGCCTTAAGAAAGATGGAAGGCTTTGCGCTAGCAAGCATAGTCTTAACGACAGGATTGTATTTACAAACTGAAATCATAATGAAATAGATGTGATAGAAAGATGTAGAAATGATGATGTAGAAGAAAGAAGAGGAGAATTGGAAAGGAGGGGGCTATCAATCTGTATTTATAGAGGAATATGTCCAATATATTCCAACGTGTGTTACAAAAAAGAAAGTTTAGAGAAGGAATACCCAAAGCGACAATATAATCAGCAATAAAAACAACAAAAAGAAATTCACAAATTGGGGTTAGCGTTGCCTCAGTTGGTGTGCTTCAATCCACAGCAGATGAAATTGATCCGGGGGAGTATTGTAATTGATTAATGCTTACAGGCAACAGCCATTTCAAGCGTTGTGCTGGCTGGTAGGTTGGTTGATTGTCCAAAGTAGTATTAGTTCTTGATGGTGTTGATGTTCACAATGCTATTGATTGGTCTGGCAATTAAACGGGATAGGACGGGAATACTGGGTTTACACAAGTTGAGTAGATTTTGAGTCATAATTACTATGCATTTTACACAAATACAAATGGTTTGTGCACTTTTTCTACCATATTTTTTATTATTCCGTAGAATACTACTAATCCATGGAATAACCACAACGAGGCCTTTTTTTTTGTTTGGATCCTTTATGAAAGAGTTTCCAATAACTTTTATTTGACTCAAAAACGTTGCTTTTGGTTCTCAAAATGTCCCAATTCATTCCAGACCCCGAACGATTCCGTTCCTGATTTTACTTCCGTTTTGGGATGGTCCCTTCCTCTATTTTTTTGGCATATGAAAACACATGAGTGACATATTTTTATGTGTGAGCTTACGGCTCATACAAAATATGCTTACACCTTCTTTCCCATCTCTTCTCATCAAATCATCTTTCTTCTAATCCGTCCACCGGAATTCCTCATATATTCTATCCCCGAACTCTCCAATAGTATCTCTTCTGTTTCAACTCTCGACTCGAATTGTCTTTGACTCGATCCAGCGTAATCCGCGGAATTCTATGCACATCTGTACATATTTTGACTATATATTTGAAATAATAGTAAAAAGACAAGGAATACACAGGGTGCATACAGAGTAGTCTACAAGAAAGAAAGGAATAAACTTGAATTAGTACCGTTATCAAATAAACATCACTTAGCCGTTTCGTTCGTCAGCCCTACAAGTGTACCCCACAAGACAAGAAGAAGATATGCATAATGTTCCCAGCCAATCTTTGCTTAAATTTCCTACCTTTCTTCTTCCCATCATCATTCCACACTTCACTCTGCCAATTATTCCTATCGACTCATCTAGAATCGTTTAACAGCCTGCTTCATCGTACTTTCCGGGTCTTACGACTTCCAGACACTTCGATACACACTCTCTACACTTTATCCCCGTTGCCGCCCACTATATAAAATATATTCACATATATTAATATTTCAGCCGTACAGTGTCAACCTTTTTTTTCTCTTTCTACGGAACCGGAACTACCTTTGTTGACGTATCTTCGGGTTCCCCTTCTACTCCTATTTACACATATTTTGGTTCCGTCTCTTCTTCCTCATCATCCTTTCTCAAATCACTGGGACTTCCCTACCATTTTTCCTACAAATCAAAACCCTATCCGTTACATCCGTCTTTTCTTCATATATTTTCTCTCATGATCCTCAGAATCAGACCATAATTCCAATGGTGCAAAGTCCATCTTGTTGTATATCCCTAAATTTCTACGATTCCATTTTCCCTTTTTTTTTTTTGGATGGTGTTTCATGGAAACACGGAAAATTTATGGATTATTTTACGGATAATAAAACAGAGTTCAAACCAAAAAAATAAAAATGATTTCCTAATCCATTTTTAATTACGTAATAAAGTTATTTTTTTTATCTGAGATCTGAGAGTGGTATTCTTGTTACACATATTAAGCTTTAGATATGACAAGTTGGGATATATAATGGAAACATGACGGGGTCATGGGCACACCCAGAAAACAGATATACCGTGGTACTTATGATATAGTAAGGATGTTAACGCAAGGCGATGTAATAGAATGTAGGGATTTTGGATAGAAAATGCCGAAATAAACGTGCTTTATCCTAAGTTCGAACTAAGGACTGTGATGTGGCACACCGCACAGGCCGGCAATTGGAAGCTGAAACCTGCACGCAATATCACTGCACCATACAGCAGGGAATGACTGCAGCTACTGGCACTCAAAACTCTGTTCTCATTTATTCTAGACTATAAATAGTACTGCACTATAGACATAGTCATTATCTTGCTGTAGCAACATTTTCTAAGTACAACCTTTCTATCAACTTGTGTTTCTCTACGTTTATTTTCATGAACTTGCAAGCTGTATATTCTCTCAAACGAAGGAACTAAATGAGTCCTTTGAAAATAACCATTATCGATTAAAACAATTCAAAAATCAACTGATTTACACATTCATATGTATCGTGTTTAAAGATCTGATCAACAATAATATGACTCGTATGATTTAAGTAAATCGGCGATTTGGAATAAAAAACAATCGAAAATTTTTATTGGTTACTTTTTGTTTTGAATGGTATCAATAAAGATGATTGCATCTCATAAAAATTGATGGGTTTCCATAATAAAATACATTGGCCATTGAAAAAACAGCTAAAATTTAAGTGGCTCTTTCAAACAATTTGTGTTCTTTTCAGTTTTCTTTTATGTTTCTTTCTCTTTTCTAGTTTTTTAATTCTTCCTCAAAAAAATTTGCTATTAGTTGAAGATATCACCAACATGTCTATTTGGGAGGTAGATTTTACCGTTGTGTGACAATGTAATTAGTCATTTTGTCGTTGCAACAAACAACCACCACGCCCTACAAAAAGAATAATCACAATTACAAAATAAATTTATGTCGATAGAAAAAATAAAAATGTTAATCGATTAAAATATTCTTTGTTGCTGTAATTGATAAAATCCATAGAGAAATACAAACACATTCTCTGTATTCTGTTCAAAGATTGAAGTGACTCGGGAAGATTTCTCCACTTTTTGTTTTGTTGTTATCGTGAAAAGGATCTCCATGAAAGTTTCTGCTATAAATCACAAAATTCCATTGGCCCATCATGAGTCATTCATTCATTGATGCTTTCACCAAGCATTTTGACGTTTTTGTGTTCCGATGTTCCTTCAAATACTTTTGAAAGTGTGCCTCTACGGCTAACAATCCTAGATAGGTAGGTAGGTAAGTAAGTAAAAAATGGTTAGAGCTTTCAGGTTGCGTTTTATCGATACGTTTCTTTAACGGGTTTATGTGCCATGTCCTATGTGGTTGCCTACACTGCATCAATGAGGGGGATAGAAAAAGAAGTTTAATCTCTATTGACTCTTTAATTTACATTTTGGGAATTCATATTTTTTATTGTTCTACCTATTTGTTTTTGCTTGAATATTGTCTTCTATCAAAGGTTATGACCGATGGAAGTACTAAAGTACTAAAGTACTATTATTAATCATTTCAGAATTGATAACTATCTTCAATACTCGTCTATTCATTATATATCTTCTATAATAATCTAGTTACCTATTTGTATACATACATATGTATTCAATCTTTGCTTGAATAAATTTATAGAAAAAAAGGATGAAATCTTGATTGATAGGGGTAATGGAAGGAATGAGTATTTCAATCAGCGATCTTTTTGCAATTGATAAATATATTGATCGTTTCTTTTCTTCTTTTTCCAGTGTTCAATGTTCAATAAAGAATAATGTGTTTGTACATACATGTGCATATAGTAGATGTTATTTAAATTACTGGTCGGACCTTAATAATATGAAAGTACATATGAATAAGAAGAAACTAAGCGGAATCAATCAATGGGACAGTCTCAGAATCTTCATGTTCAACCAATGAATTCTCATCCTTATCCAAAATAGAATATCCCATAATTTCTACCTCTTTCCTCATAGCCAATTCGACTTTCATAGTCAAATCAGCGACATCTTGCTTTGCTAAACCAATAGTTGGTATCGGGTCCAATACTTTGATCTTAATGACACCAGGATTTAACCAGCGATTTTTGAAGCTCCACATTCTAGAGGTGTTGCTTATTACCAAAGGAATGATCGGTACTTGAGCTTCTACAGCTAGGTAGAAAGCACCTTTTTTGAGAGGTAAAAGAGAAGGAATGGGGAAATAGGATCTGGTACCTTCAGCAAAAATAAATACATTTTGCTTTGTTGAATTGATTGTTTCTGCAGCCTGTGCTAGCGTCTTGATTGATTGTTCGGTATTACTCCTGTTCAAAAAGATACTTCCCGACAACGACATGAACCATCCCAGAATGGGCACATATTTTAACACATGCTTTGCAGTTACTGTCGTATACTTGGGGAACATCCTTCCAATAACAAAAACGTCCAATTCACTTTGATGATTCGATATTATCACAGCAGGATTAGCATTTGAAATCATTTTATCTTCATCTTCAATCTCAATTCGAATACCCGTAATCGCTCTACCAATCACATAAAACAATCGTGCAACGGTATATTGGGTCAACAATCGTTTCCTGAATAGTGATAAAATGATTGGTGCTATCGTGCCATATGCTGCAGAACCAAGAAAAGCTGCCAACACCGCTGACACTTTAGCATAAAACTTCACTGTAGTCCAGACTTTTCCAATTATTGACTTTCCACTTTCTTCCTTTGAAATATTTGCCATTTTTTTCTTCTTACTTTCTGTTTTTAATGCGATTGATAGAACGGGATACTGGGTCTTTATGTTGGTCGATTGGGTTTATTTTCTCGAGTGTACCCTTTATAATTTTTGTTGGTATTATTGTCATTTTATAATCACGTGATATCATTTTTTTATATGCATCTCTATTAGCTGGAACTGCTGTTGTGTGAGAACGCTATAAGTGACTTCATACTTTCTTTAAAAAAAAGTGTCACAATCACCATACACTTCCTCTAATTATTTGATTGGTCATGTTTTATCTTCAATACACGTGAATTCACCAGGGAGAACAAAAATACCTAATATCTGAGTAATCATAAAGTTTATTTTTCCTACATCGACAAGAATCACGAAAACAGGGTCAGTTTGAACCACCAAAGAATATATCCACAATCATCATGAATCAACATCCCCATACACAAATGCATGTAACTATGTTAGTATATGCAATTATACGTATTTAGATCTATTAAATTATACATCCAGTAAATATATACATAGTACAATGTGTACCGGACATTCCTGCACTTCCCAACCTTGGGAAGTTTATAGAACATGAGAAAACCAATAAGAGCAAAGTACAGAATGACATGTTTTAAAGCATTTAATTTTACTGCTATTACCAGAACATGACTCAAATATCCCACATAATACATAAAAAATAATCTCGAACTCGGGAAAGAAACACACACACACACATCATGACCACTACATCCACTAATCCCATCTGCGCTAAAAATTAACTTTCTTCCTGTTACTATCAAATAATAATTATAAAACTATCACTATCCCAAACCAGTAATTTTAAACTGCAATATATTGATTACTCCTTCTCTATTTTGTTATCGTAATTATTTTTGAGTATTTTATGAGACTTTTTTTATCCACTCCCTATTTTGGTTATTAAGTTTTTAATTCGCGTTTATTTCTATCAATTGATTTGAATTACCTTTTTTATTGGCAAAACTAAACTACGTGTATTGTTGTTAAATCAGCTTAAAAAAAAATAAATAAAAGCTGAATCCTAAAAAGTTTTGTACATATAATTTGATTCTGTCTAAAACCATATATATTAATTGCTGTATATAATATATTTAAGATATCTATTTAATAATAGCAAAACAAATAGTTTCGAACGTGACTCGGTAAAATATTGAATGTTGTAAGTATCAACGAGTTTCTTACCTCAAATACTCTGGTCTAATAGGTGTCGACGAGCAACGAGAATCCTTTCTGTTACATTTCATTTTAATTTGAATACTTTATGGCAACCAATTTTTATGCATATATCTGTACCTATTATGTTTTAAAACAAACCATTCTATATTGGTACAATATAACAGATACAAAAGTCTTTCAAACTTGAATTATTATGAAGATCGCCTGAGATTTGACATTAGTGGTTGAATTCACACTACATACACAAACTCCAAAGTTCTTAAAATTGATATATATCTACCTAGGTAGATAGTTACCTACCATAGCAGGAAATTTTTTTTAAATTAATTTCCTCCCATGGAAAATTGGGAAGAGCTCACCTCGCTCGACCTCTCAGTCATTTACTCAATAACATTTGCTTGTAGAAATCATCATTTCATGGTTTGTTACTTCTTTATTCATTATTTATAAACATATATCATACGTATAAAACACATACATAACAATAAATTATACTAAACCTTTGTTTACGTTCAGATGGTCTCACATAGAATATAGGACTATGCCATGTCCCAGCCATCTTGAAATCAAAGTATAGAGACCATACTTTAAGGTAAAGAATTTAATAGGGATTTTTTTTAAGATTCTAGGGATTAATATGCTTATTTACTAGAAAATATGTAGAAAATATAAATATAGTAGTAAGCTAGATAACGTTGAATAAATCCAGGTTTTACTGACTCCCTACTATGGCGGACACTATAATATGTACATGTGGTTAATCTCGCCGTAACAAGATACTATTTCCTAATTAGGAAATTGATTCTTGAGGGAATG
This sequence comes from Geotrichum siamense (nom. inval.), assembly GCA_030568955.1. NCBI lineage: Eukaryota > Fungi > Ascomycota > Dipodascomycetes > Dipodascales > Dipodascaceae > Geotrichum > Geotrichum siamense (nom. inval.). The sequence continues at coordinate 46,276 of JAJMJJ010000016.1, read as the reverse complement.
AATATATTTCTCAACCAATAGTATGTAAGAATGAAATGAATTTGAATAACATTTTAAGATATATGTGCTCTAATTATTATAACAATTGAAATAAAAATAAAAAAAAATAAAAACCGCCAAATTGCGAATAACTATGTTCCTTTTCTTCCATATAGGTATAAGGTTGATATATGTAAATATAAAAGACTTATAACTCTATTGAAGCTTTTTTCTTTCTACTTACAGGTTTTCGAGCAATTGGGTATTGGGTAATATATTCCACATTATGGTACAAACTGTGTTACGAAGGGAAACATTATTAGGTGTTATTTCGATTAATGCATCATTGGATAAATGTTTTTTTTACATAGTTTTACTGTCTTTCTCTGTTATGGCTTTTTCTTGTAATTAATCTAAATAAACATTGCAATCACTTCTCATGACATCTTAACATCTTGTTGGTTCTTGTCATTGGCTTAGAGCAAAATACAAATCAATTTATGTGGCTTATTAACTTTCTAGCTTATTTAACAAATCGTGATATTTTCTTTTTCAATGGCTGCGTATTTAATATGATTTTAACTGAGTGATTCTTTCGATGTGATAGGTATTTTTGTTAATATCAATTGTCTTTGCTTCCTATTGGCTACTCTGTTAAGTCTAGAGCTGTTGTTAAAAAGAAGCCAGTTTTCCCACTTTTGTTTATTTTTTCAGATGCTAACTTTTTTTTTAAGATGCGTTATATCGATTATATCCGTGAAGAACAATGAGTTGGATTTCTTTCTTCTTTCTAACAGAAGTATGTATTGCGTGCTTATAGTTTTATGATTTAACTAAGAGGTAATTTTACTTAGAGTGTTTATTGCAGTTCTTTTCTGTCTCTGTGATCGCATTTTTTTTTTCTTTTTTAATGGAGCTCAAAGTTGACTGATATTACTGGTATGATGTGAGGCAAAAATAACTAGCAATAGATATTTGCTGCTATATTTTGGAAAAAAATTATTACTTGGTTTCTATTATCGTCATTTTTAGAGACACCTTCGCGGTAAGGTGCTGGAACAAATTGATCTTGGAAATGCCCTTATTTGACTTTTTATTTGTTAATCTTAACTTGAATTATAGATATATTACGGTGTAAATGGTATTTCTATAATACAAACTTCTACTAATAATGATGATATTTCTATGGTGAAAACATCTACTGGTAATGGTGATATAGCATCGGAATGCGATACTTAACTGCTCTGGGTGTTCAAATTTTTCGTTTTACAGGTTCAAATCAGGGTTAGGCCAAATTTGTAGAGAGTTCAAACCTATATAGTATCAAGTAGTATGCATTGAATTATGTAATAATAAAAGTAATATTTCAGCTATTTATCATATTATCTGATAATTTTAGGAATCTCAAATATATATGGAAACCACAGAAAAATGAGAAGTCCATAGAAGAATTTGGGACACAAAATTCTATTTAGAACCCACCAAAAAATTCGGGCCTTTAATAAATAAAACTCAAAAATGTTCCTAATCAAGTAAAAAATCGGCACTTTTATTCTTGCTATGGTAGGTAGGTAGGTTTATATGGAACTTGACTCTGTAAGTTTTGAAAAACAAAATAAACAACTATTGTATTTCCATATTTATTGAAACAACGTTTAGATGTTTCTTACAAACCCCAAACTTTTTCATGCTTCTAAGCCTCCAAAAAGAAAAAAAAATATTAAATAAATATGAACTTGGTACTAAGTGCATGCTGATATATGTATAGTCTTTCTTTCTACAATTCTTGAAACATATATCAATATACCTCATTTTTCTTTCTTTCCTTTTGCAAGTCTTGATTTAAAAAAGAATTTATATACAATTTCGACGGAAATGAGTGAACAGCAAAAGCTGTTGAAACGGCTATGAAATGATTCTATTTTTTTTTTCTTGAGGTTCTACTATACATAACATTTATTTTTTTGCAACAATTCACCGTAAATACCAAAAAAATTTCTTTCTAAAATATAAATTTTTATTTTGTTCAGATATTTACAACATTGTGTTAACCTTTCAGGATTAGCACTATAATTTTTGAGCAAATAATTAGAATTATTTACTTTAAAAATTTACTACTGTCAAGAGTAAAATGGATAAAGTATATTGACCAATATTAATGACACATAATGTTTAAAATTATTTTAAAGAATAGGCCAAATATTATGAAGAAGGCATTAACTCTAGAAAACCTTCTATCAAATGTTTTTTGGCTTACGTTTGCATAATTGATAACAAACCTTTCCTTTCTTTTTAAATTTGGACTCAGGAATTTTTTCATAGTTATAATACATCACAACTGTACCTCTTCTGGTAAAAAATATACATTTAGTTATTTCACAATAACATTCTAAAATTTTAAACAACTTGGATGAATATATATCATTTTGAACCAATCATATCTACTTTTAACCTTTCTTAAAGTAAGAGTAATACAACAACAATAACAGAAGAATGCACACACATTTTTATACTAACTAATCCTTATATGTATGCGTAAAATCAAAAATTTAAATTACAAAGACTCTTAGAAATAATTGCACAATCTTGAAATTTGGTTATTTTTCCTTACATATTATAGTTACAAAATAAAAAATATAAGAAGTGATATCAAAATCCAACACAAGGAAGTGCCAATTTCATTCAATAAAATACAACATTTAGACCGATAAATTAAAACTGTATAAAATCTTTCTTTTATTTTGTTCTTTTTCCATATTATATCTGTGAGATAATTTTATTCCGCCAATTTACCCCATTCTTTTTGAACACAAGAAAAAAGTTTAAAAAGATTAGAAGATAATCATTTTGCTCTCTCTCTTTCCATAATATCTGTGGGACTGTTGATGATTAAGATAAGTTAATGCATTCAAAAATGGTGATATTCTGTTATCTGTCAAAATCTTAAAAGTCTGGAACTATTTATCTTTAAATTTGTAATATTATATCTGAATTGCGCCGCCACTATAGGCTACCATTGGTACATAAGATTTTATCTGAAACTGTCCAAATTCTGTAAAATCTATATTCCCTGGAATTATACTAAACACCTTTGTTTTTAATAGAATTTGTTCACTAAAGGAGGAGTTAACTATATTCCAAAGTTAATACAATAGAACCCCAAAATCAGAAATTAAAAACATTTACACAACATTGATTTGAACGGTGCTCTACATCGAGACATAGATGGATGAGTTTCATGCTCAATGGGATGCACTAGAAATTAACAAGAACACTATATATACATTTTTAATTTGATTGTAGACAAAGAAACACTTGTTGATCCACTAATCATAAATTCGAGCAATTGTGCTCTGGGTATTCGAAGGTTGCTGCCTCTTTTAGTTTTATCAATATAATCATTTTTTTTTTCTTTTTTGGAATGTATTTTTTGATTACAAACGTGTACACTATGAAGCTTGACCTTTTTTTTTAATTATCTAATAATCTACTGAATTCATGTCAACCTTTGCCGCTTCCATTCACGCGCTATACATAATACTATGCCATCAATACTAAGTTGTTGGTAGCAATATTTCTTCGCTGACGAAGTATATTTATGTACTTCTACGTGCAGAAAAGCTTAACCCAACAAAATTGTGCAAATGTTGTGGATCACATCTGATATTGTTGGTAATTATGCCTGTTTTAATGTTCGGCAAAGAAGGGACAATGAAATAAATTGAGAAGAGCGAGTGTTGAATTTTGTAAAATCTTAACCTGATAACTTACCTTATTACTATTCTGTTAAATATATATTATATCCAAAGATATACTCAATTATTTAGTTTTCTTAGTCAATGATTCTTTAATTGAATCGAGAATGTTAATTGAATCTTTAAGGGCATTTTGTTCCTCCCATACAACTTCAGAAGGATGAGTAACAAGATTATCGGTGCTAAATCGTTTCTTCAGTTCACCTTTAACAGTAACTGGACTGTCAGGAGTCATAAGAGACATTTTTCTAAGATTATGTCTTTCTTGTTTGTCCTTGATTTGGTTGGAATTGGGAAGTTGTCGTAAAACAAAACTAACTATAAATGAGAGTATAAAATAACCATGCTCAAAAACAAGAATGTTAGCTAAAATACTCCAAGTAGTAGCTTGTACCAATGAAATACCTTCAATGCTTCGAGTGTCAAAGGAGGTATGAGTATCACCAAACATAGCAGAAAATGATCCAATAGTTAGTGATGCTAACCATGTTACAATAGCAATATCGGCTTCCCACGGGCCAATAGATTCAGTACGTGATGGAATTGGTCTTCTTACATCGACACAAATTTTGAGGGAATCCCCACGAAGTTCAATCCAATTGTTAATTAATGCGGCTAACGGAGCTAAAGGCCATACTACTCCAAAGAGCATAATGTGCGAAAATTGAAGAATCATCTCTTGATATTCAGGCTGAACTGAGTGTTGAGGCATAGAAACTTGTTCTCTAACATCGTTTAAAAATTCTGCTTCAGCAGGATTGTCATTGTAAATTGTTGGCTCCTTAGCAGTGATTTTTTGGGCTTCCGTAAAGACCTTACGTTGAATATAAGGAAGAACTGTACTAACAAAAAACTTAACCACTTGTGCAGTCCCCATTAAATACACAACTTGTTGATGTAATCTAGAGCCATTGATTTCAAAACTGTCCGGTGCTGCAAAATGCGAGCTAAGATGCGACTGACAAAGCCCTGAAATATAAGCAACATGAGGCCTCAGTAAATGTCCAAAGGGAAGATATAAATATGCTGTCAATAGAATGTTTCCTGCACTACAGAGAAAATCCAAAGAAAACAGCTTTTGAGTATATGAAATTTCATATGAATCCTCTGTTTCATGATTTTCCCAATCATTGAATGACTTTACAAGTTTAGAATAGATGCCAACAGCAGTGGGAATAACAGCCACTAATATGGCGGTAGGAAGAAGTGACAAATATGTTTGGAATGGTCCATGATACAGTTGACTGATAAGAATCTCAAAACCGAGAGAACACATTTGCAAAATAATCACCATAACTAAAGCTCCGAGAGCTAATGGAATAGACGTCAATTGTTTAACAGCTCTCTTCCACTTGGGAGAGTAGCCTCTAGATTCACCTGTTACAGGATCAGTTACTTGCGACTCGGCAACAAACAATGGGCGAGGAGTTTCTAATATAGAACTGTTTTTCACACCCCATTGATAAGCTAACGATTCTTCCCTTCTTTTCCAAAAATTGAGAAATAATACACTCCAAAGCAAATTCAAAGCACCTACAATTTTCGAATATGGACCAGCAGCAAAATAAGCAATAATTCCAAATACAGAAGGAACTACTAAAGCAATAGTATAGAACTGAACAAAAGCAAAGTAAAAGGCGTATTTCTCACCAAAATGGTTCCGAATCCAGTTAATTTCTACTTCATCAATAATCCATTTAGTTGACCATCTCTTAATCCATTGCCTATTCAATTCCTTGTCTTTAATAGGGAAAATCGAGTTCACAAAAGACCATTCACCTATCTTGGCGGTAATACCTAGTCCATGATCAGAAATAGGTGCAGTTAAAATAGAATAAACAAGCCTGAGTCTTTCAGCTGGAGTAAACTCGGGGAACTTCTCAGAGTCCCATTCTGAAGGAGGAATAGTACTAATGGTATAGAGCCAATCCCTGGTAACATAGTAGTAATATTGTTGAATTAATCTTTTACTCGAGCAATTCACAAAAAGAAACATAGAAGATTGAGTGCCTTGTCTAGCAGTAACATATAGGCCGTTTGAGTGCAGGGTCTTGACAAGTTTTTCGATATTAGCCATGTTATCAGCAATAGGATTATTTTCAAAGGTCAATTGGATGTCAATTACAAAGTCAGGAAGTGTATCTTTAAATCCATGTTGTCCAGAAAGAATTAAATTACCTTCAGGTCGAATTGGCTCTTCTGTTACAATCTCGTCATCGTAACGATTGCTTGGAACCCCACTGTTATCAATGGATTCAGGAATCTGAGCAGATTCAGTCTGCATTGGATGTTGGTCCGGAGGAACTGGCATATCACCAGGACAGGGTGAAGGAGGAGAAGAAGTCATAATTGGTTGTAGAAATAGAGCAAATAGTGAAAGAAAGGAATAAGTGTTCACTTCCTACCACATATTTTTAGTTCAAGTTTAAGGCGTTGGGTGGACTGCGAGACATTTCTCTCCTCTACAAAATAAACAAAAAAATACGGATGGAAAGAGGCTTGCGCCCCTAAATCATATTTTCATGACTAAGCAATTTATTTAATTTAGTCATCTACAGTTTTTTTGGCAGAGTTTGTAAATTACTATTAAAGGGTTCATATAGAGAAATAGGTAAGTACTAGATATGAAAGCACAATCTGTCGAAAGTAGACATGTAAGTTAACGATTGGAAAGGTTGGTAAATCTGGACAATGTATCACGTGCAACTTATAAAAACTTTAGACATTACAGATTAAAAAAGAGCCATACACGGCAAGACTATTGAATTAAAAAATAAAAACAAAAACCATCGTAACAAATTCAAAGCCAAGATTATGTTCCTGAAAGAAATAGAACACAGTGACATGCCCAATGATGTCATAGTTATTTACTTACATGTATGCAATATAATATTTAAACTGTGTTTCAATTAAGTCAAGTTAATCATTTACGTAATACACATGGATGTCGAATGAATATCGTTTGCTCATTTGTACATATGTAAGTACACTCCTTTCAAAAGTAAAAAGGTATGCATGTGTGTATGTATTTATTTATTAAATTTGATGTTAAAATAATAGTGTAATTTAAATATTTTAAGTAAAAGTAATATCTAAAGGCAAATCTAAGTACGAGTTATAAAGAATAATATATAATGGTGTATGAAATATGCGATCCTATTATCTTTTCTCTTTTAAAATTTGACCAGACCTTTCTTGCAACAAACTAGGTAGGTAGCTAGGTATCTATATGTACATTGTCTTAGGGTGAATTATTTTTATAAATTGATATAATCATGAAACTATTTTATAAAATTATATAATTACATGCTCATGTGTGTGATGTCAGTAAGAGGTGTAGGTACGGCAATTGGGCCCTGTAGGCTTTATCCCCAAAGTAGAAATTACCCGAGAATAATCAAGATCTTTGAACATTTAATTCTTTATTATTGCCATTCATCGTGACCCCAATCTACAAGTAAATTTAAAAAAAGAGAAATGCAAAGTATTTGCATTTCATCATTATTTCCATAGGACAGTATGTTTAGTGCTTTCCCATATTTGCTACCGTTGAAAAATGGAGCAACGTACTAATCTTAGAAAGTTGTACAAACTCACGAATTGTACTGTTCAACTGTTACACGAGTATTAACACCATTTTTTCTTATACTATATACATGTAAATACAATTTTGTTCGTTGAACAATAGTATTATAACAACAGTATTTCAAATTATAATAGTTAAGTGTTTATTGTTAATTCAATAAATTTCTGTAAAATTAAGTTACATGATTGTACAAAAACAACTTCAAACATTAAAACGACAAATTTATTTTTTATTTCCATTGAACTATTATTTATATTAACCATTGAACTACAAATATGCACAAGTGAATGTAGGTGACAATTTTGAGGCCGTCGGTATCGTCTTAATATTTCGCAGGGTAGAAAAAATGTTATTATTGATTTAATACATTATTATGTATCCAAGCAAATTTATAAGATATGTAGGACATTTTTTCAGACCCGTAATAAGTTCGCACTAGCTCTCATTTAGCTAGTCACTGGCTTCATGAAATCGTTCATTCCCAATCCCTATTATTTTCTGCATAGTCAAATATTTATGCATCAACCACCCGGGATGGCTGACTGCATTTCAACTTGAAGATTATTTTAAGTCGGATAGAGGCTGTACTCAATTGTTGCCGTGCCCCGGATTTCAAATATTGATACTGTGACGTAATTGCTCAATTTCTCGAAAGATATTCCTGATTGAAATTGTGACTATATGAGCATATGTACACACTAGATATGTACATACATGGGTGCGACTATGTATATCATTCCTATCTACTCATATAGTTACTCAAAATTTAAAAGGGTTAATTGAAATATCAACAGTTATAATTTTTTTTAAAAAATTCTTACTATTTTTATTGCATGTATTAATGTAAATGTTTGTAAAAGTAATTAAATAAATTTACTTACATTCATACTAACATTGGAACCTAAATACCTAAAAGTATTTGCCTCCACATATGTAAAAAGGTACCACATACATAGCAACGGTTTCTATGTATGAGTATTGACAACTGCTATCCTTAGTCACATTGACATGATAAAACCCAATATTTAATTGATAATAGAATGTCATCAACATGATATTCATGCTACTTATCATTTTCATATTTTCGTTGGATCAAATTTGTTTTATTTTTTCTCTATTATTTTCTTTTTTTCCTATTCGCATCAGATCAATTATTTCCAATTAGTACAGGTATAATGAAAAAAGTAAAGACGACCCATATTTCTTTTTTCCCCATGCTATGATACATTTTTAGTGAAATCGTTGTTATTATGTGGGACATAAAATATAATATACGGAAATAACAGATTATTCTCGGTGTCTATTTACTGAACCAAATTTTACCACCTCTTCATTATAAATATCTGGGCTTTCCCGAGAATCTCAAATCACGATAACTTACAACTCTATTATTTTTTGCTTTCAGATCACTTGAGACGACTATAACTCACAATTCTACTATATTTTGCTTTTGTTCTAACTTAATTTAACTCTAACTGCCCCTTTCCAAATATTGATATGAGCATGCCTAATAATAACCCATATATAACTTCCCAAAACAAACCAACTTGTGATTTTAATCACTCGGAAGATATTGAAAAGTCTCTTTCACAACTAGAGACAACCGGAGAGGAAGAAATAAATCCTTTCGAAGGTCTTACTAAGGAACAAGTAGTCTCTAACGCTAAGTTATTTGCAATCGAACATGGTCTTGGTGAATACACTGAACTTTTTGCCAAAGGAGCTGCATACTCTTTTGATGAAAGCACTGATCACCTTTCCCCTGAGGAAATCAATACAATAGAACTCGAGAAAACAAATAAATGGAAACAACCCAAAAAATTGTATTATATGACTGTTTTAGCTGCTATGTGTGCAGTTGTCCAAGGTATGGATGAAACTGTAATTAATGGAGCACAACTATTTTTCTTCCCAGAGTTTGGGACAGAAAACTTGGCAAATCAAGAATGGATTGAAGGTATTGTGGTAGGTGCGCCATATCTCTGTTGTTGTGTGATAGGATGTGCTTTAACAGATCCCCTAAATAACAAACTGGGAAGAAGAGGTGTTATTTTATTATGCTGTGCCATCTCAGTAGTAGCATCAATATGGCAAGCATTTACTTATACATGGGTTCAACTTTTTTTAGCTAGACTTTTACTGGGATTAGCTATTGGCCCAAATTCTACCACTGTTCCTGTTTTTTCTGCTGAATGTGCCCCTGCTCCTATTAGAGGTGCATTGGTGATGATGTGGCAAATGTGGACCGCATTTGGTATCATGCTTGGATATATTGTTGATGTTGCTTTTATTCCAAGAGGAAATCTCAGTGAATCAGTAGCATGGCGAATTATAATGGGATCCACTGTTGTTGCTCCTCTTATTGTATGCTTTCAAGTGCTACTTGTTCCTGAGTCTCCAAGATGGTTTATAAAAAAAGGAAGATACGCTGAAGCCTTTGACTCTCTTTGCAAATATAGAAATTCTAAAGTACAGGCAGCTGCTGATCTTTACTACATGACTTTAATAATTCAAATTAGTGAAAGAATGAACGAAGGACGAAATGTATTAAAAGATATTTTCCGAATCGGTCGAAATAGACGTGCCTTCTATGCCTCACAAATTCTCATGTTCTTGCAACAGTTTTGTGGTGTCAATGTCATTGCGTACTACTCTGCTCAAATTTTTAGAGAATCAGGTTTTTCAATTACACGTTCCATTTTGGCTTCTCTTGGTTTTGGTATTCTCAATTTTGTTTTTGCAATTCCTGCTGTTTTTACTATTGATACACATGGACGTCGTTCGCTCGCACTAATAACACTTCCATTTTTATCTTTGAGCTTACTTTTTACTGGATTTTCTTTTTGGATTACAAACTCTAACGCTCGTACTGCTTGTGTGATACTTGGGATTTATCTTTTCACAATGTGCTATTCCCCCGGAATGGGTCCTGTCCCGTTTACTTATTCGGCTGAGGCTTTCCCAATCAATGTACGAGATGTTGGAATGTCACTTGCTACGATTACTCTCTGGGGATTCAACTTTATCTTGTCCCTTACCTGGCCACCTCTTTTAAAAGCGTTCAAACCTCAAGGTGCCTTTGCATATTATGCTGCCTGGAATTTGATTGGATTTGTTTTGGTCTATCTGTTTGTTCCCGAAACTAAAGGTCTTACATTAGAAGAGCTTGATGTCGTTTTTAACATAAAAGCTGATGATTTTGCTAGACATCAAATTGAAAATCTTTCATTAAATTTTAAGAGAAAGGTTCTCTTCCAAAAACACTTACCTGCACCCGTTCCCCTTCATGGCCTAAACCAAAACTCCTCTGTTTGATATTCCTGTTATATGTTTTAAAATCATTAAAAAGTCATAATACGTAAGATGTACCCTAGCCAAAATACTGCCCAAAAAATATAAAAAAATAAATAATTTATTGTACGTATGTTTACATTCCTACCTACCTACCTACCTACCTCCTAAGGCGTGTATGCAATTATCTGCCTAAATTCTAAAGTTTATATTAGAATAGACAGGGCACAATCCTAGACATACAAGTACATACTTGTGAACGCACGTTTTCCTCAGTTTTTAATTTGCTGATACGCTTTTAATTTTATTAATAATTTCATATTTGTAAAAGAATTTCTCTAGCACTTGACAGAAACATGTTTTAAAGGAACAACAGTTCGATGAGTTATAAAACTTTAACGAAAAACCTTGGAACTCACAAAACAAAAACACACATATACCTTTTTCTGTAAAATTATTACGTAATAATAAATACTATTTTAGTCATATATGAATAATAAAGCGTCTAGTCCACATTACAACAAAACTTACTTAACTTGATATTCCTTCCTTGATTCTACAGATAGCCTTTGATATATTTTATTTTCAATAGTGTAATTTTGACGGATTTTTAACTGCAGTATCATTAATACTACAATTTGTCGGTAATGACAGCTGTAGCGAACCCGTTGGCACAGCTTTCACCCACGAAGCCTCTCGAGGCTGATAATACGGAAGAATCGAAACCGAAAGTTGGATCCAGTTCGAAAAGCCGCTTCAACATGAACATTTTCAAACAAAATAAGGATGAGAATTCATCATCATTTCAACAGGAAGAACAAGATATGTATTTGGGCCCACCACATTTTCAAAAAGTGAGATCTAAGAGCGACTCTGGTTTTGTGAATCGAGTGATTCGAAAAAATCTATCCGTTTCCGATGATACAATGCCAGAGATGGTTGATAACCGTGAAGGTATTAACCCTTCTCAAAATGAAATGGAGGGCAACGAAAAACCCAAACATGCAAGACGAAAGAGTCTTTTTGACCCTTCGACGGGATATCATCTTCATTTACGTCAGACCTTGAATTTCTTACCCTGGAAAAAGAATGAAGATCGTACAGTTCAGGAGGAAGAGAAACCTAATACTGAATTGATTTCTGAGTTGATGTCTGGTGCCCCAGCTGCTCTCGTAATAGTCTCTATGTTTCAAAGGGATGACAAAAATGCCCTGAGAATTCCTCTGCTACTTGAACAGTTAAAATTTAAACTGACTGATGAATCTTTCACTAGCAAGGATAAGAATAGATTATACAACGTGGAGTTAGAGTATGGAAATGTGAAATGGAGTGTTAGAAAGGAATTTAGAGACTTTTGGTCATTCCATTCTAGATTTAAAGTGTTATTGTTGTCCACCGGTGGAAAACTTCAATTACCTAAGTTTCCTGCTAGACATTCATTCTTTTCAAAAATTGAAAAACAATATCGAGAGAGGGAGAAGAAGCGAGGATCAGTAGCAAATCAACATGAAAATGGTCAATCAAGTCATCAAGGAAATTTAAATGCTACTCATTCTAATCAATCTTCTCAACAATTACAATCAGTCCACTCTCCTGCGTCTCAACAATTAAGTACAGTTTCCACGCCTGGTCCTACATTATCCATCCCTTCTAATCAACCTCAGAATGGCATTTCAGCAACACGAGAAATTGGTCCAATTACTGAGGAGCCTATGACTCCGGTCCAGTCGGGTTCTATCATGTCTGTGAGTACCAATTCATTATCAGATCTTTCCGGAAGAGGGTCCAATTATTTCAAGAGAAAAAGTGCAAAGTTTACTAGCAAGGTGGGAACATTTTGGGAAAATCAAAATATAGATGCCGAACTTAATCAAGAGTATGCTGAAGCTTTGCGAGCTGCCTTGGAAAAATATTTAAGAGAATTGTTTAAAATTCTTCGGTTTAACGCTGACGCCAATAGATTATTTCAATTTCTTGAAGTATCGAATATGACTTTACGGTTAGCTCCAGAGAGTTCTTTTCATGGAAAAGAAGGTTATCTGATACTTCGATCCTCAGCAGCAGTTCAAGGATGGAGAGTGTCACATTGGAGACCGAACGATATTACTCAGATGGTTATTCGACATACCTCAAAATGGTATATGGTCAGGGAATCATATATAGTATGTGTTAAAGATATTGCTGAATCAACTATTTTAGAAGTTTTTTTAGTAGATAGCGGCTTTAAGGTTACTCATAGTGATGGAATGGAGAAGGACGGCGGTCATATAACGTTTCAGTTAGAAAACCTTGAAAGAAAAATGAAGCTTCTCACCAACTCAAAACGTCAGATGGGACTGTGGATGGACAGCATTAACTTAATGAAGGAAAATACAATATGGAGCAAAACCCATCGATTTAATTCATTCGCACCTATTAGAACAAATGTTCAAGCACAATGGTTTGTTGATGCGGTAAGTTTTTTCATGAATTGGGGTTTAACCATCTTTACTAACTTTTTTTATAGAGAGATTACTTTTGGGCAGTTAGTACAGCGATTGATATGGCAAAAGATGTAATTTACATTCATGATTGGTGGCTATCTCCAGAATTATACCTCAGGAGGCCCCCAGAAGGAAATCAAAAATGGCGTATTGATCGACTGCTTAAACGCAAGGCCGAAGAAGGAGTCAAAATTTTTATCATTGTATATAGGAATGTCGGTCAAATTATTCCTATCGACTCTCTTTACACGAAACATTCTATGTTAGATTTGCACAAGAATATCTTTTTTATGCGTTCACCAAACCAACTTATACAAAATACTTATTTCTGGGCACATCATGAAAAATTATGTTTAATCGATCATACTATTGCATTTGTAGGAGGAATTGATCTTTGTTTCGGCAGATGGGATACCCCTGATCATGTTTTGGTAGATGATAGTCCTATTCCATTTCATGCTTCCACTGCTACATCAAACTCTTTAAATGGAAAGAACGAAACATATCAAATGTGGCCAGGAAAGGATTATTCCAACCCGAGACAGCAGGATTTTTCACAATTAGATAAACCTTACGATGATATGTATGACCGTCAAGAGGTTCCGAGAATGCCATGGCATGATGTCCATATGATGATGACTGGTCAGCCAGCCCGCGACGCTGCTAGACATTTTGTCCAGAGATGGAACTATCTATTAAGGCAAAAGAGACCTTCAAGATTAACACCAATGCTTATTCCTCCATCTGAGATTACGCCCAACCAAATTAAGCGTGCTAAGCTGGAAGGTACCTGCGAGGTTCAGTTACTAAGATCATCCTGTTCTTGGTCACTAGGTCTCCAAGAACCAGAGAAAAGCATCCAGACTGCCTATTTGAAGGCGATTGAACAAAGCGAACATTTTGTTTATATCGAAAATCAATTTTTCATTACTTCTACTACTGTTTTAAATACCAAAATTGAGAATAATATTGGTGATGCTTTGGTGGATCGTATTATCACTGCACATAAAAATAATCAAGAATGGAAAGCAATCATTGTTATTCCTTTGATGCCTGGATTTGAGTCCGAAGTTGATAAGAAAGAAGGTCTTAGTGTACGAGTAATTATGCAGTGTCAATATGCCTCTATTAATCATGGCCCTGACAGTATATACGGGCGTCTCCACGCACACGGTATTGAACCGGCCGAATATATACAATTATTTTCATTGAGACAATGGGGCGAGATTGGACCTAGAAAGAAACTTGTTACGGAACAACTTTATATTCATAGTAAAGCTATGATTGTTGACGATAGAATTGCTATAATTGGCTCTGCTAATATCAATGAAAGGTCGATGCGAGGTAGTAGAGACTCTGAGGTTGGAGTAATAGTTAGAGACACTGCACAAATCGAATCTGTTATGGCTGGTAAAAAGTTCATGGTTGGTAAATTTGCACACACTCTTAGATTGCGACTTATGAGAGAACATGCTGGTGTTGACGTGGATTTATTGGAGATTGTGGAACGACTTGTGCATAAACGTGCTATTAAAGCTGGAAAGAATAAAACGGAATACCAAGCTGAGTTTCTTCAAGAATTACATGCCAACTCACCTCATAATTTTCAATCTTGTGAATATGATACTGAACTTCAAAGTTTCAATCATTATGCTGGTGAAGAAAATGTTGGACTCAGAGAAAAGAAGCCATATTCTGTTGATTCTCGAGTACAGGAAAATAAGAAACATAGAGAGGATGTGGACGGTATGGGTGCTGATGGCATGAGAAATGCTGAAGCTGCTGAACAAATGGGATACAGTGCTCCTCGAGAAATCCCAACCGATACTCAGGACCTCGCTGAAGACCTTTTAGACCAAATAACTACAGAAATTGATATAGAAAAGGATATCACTGAAGTTAAAAGACGCCTATATTTCAAGCTTAATGCAACCGAGAAAGGATATGACAGTTCCAGTTATAAATTTTTCCCTGAATATTCTGAAGCTGATGAAAAGATTTATAATTATAGAACATCAAGGGACAGCGATAGTTTTGATGACGGATTTGCAGCAGCAGATCTAAGTAATACAAGAGATTTCTTTCCTATTGATCCTTATTGCTTCAATGACCCACTGTCTGATGAGTTTTATTATGATATTTGGGAATTTATTGCAGATAGAAACACTCTTTTATATCGAGAAATATTCCATTGCCAACCTGATGATGAGGTAACAACTTGGAAAGAATATACTGCATATAAAGCTCTTAGTGACAAATTCGCTCTTCAACAAGGCCTTAAACCTATTACCAGTGGGTTTAATATTGATATGCCAGAAAGAGAAAATATCGGAGATTCTATAAAAGAATCTTCTTCATCCACAGTTCCTGATGAAAAAGTTAAGTCAGAAGAAGAATTGTTGAAGGAATCTGCTGCACAACGACGTAGAACCCGTCGTAATCGTCGAATTCGTAGAGGCAGAACGCGTGGTGATGAAATATATGACCCAACCGTGGCGGAAAATATTCTTCGAGGTATTCGAGGAAGTTTAGTATTTTTCCCAGTCGAATGGTTATCTCATGAAATTGAGACTGGAAATTGGCAGCATTCGATTGATCATTTACCTCCACTGGAAATCTATGTTTGAAAGTATTTTTTCGCTCTTTAATTTGTATTTTTTTTGTTTTTGTTTCTGTTTCTTTTTGTTCTTCGAATGCTTTATTTTTGTTGACACATCGTTATAAAAGTTTACATAGAGTACTACTATATTAATATTATCTATTACATTTAAACACATACGCCATATTACTGTCAGTTTCTACTCCATACATTTAAAAATCCCAATATGAGCATCTTTCTTATTTGTTACCGCCATCATCATTCTATGTGGATGGAATGTCAAATGTGATACTTTTGAAGTGCCTCCTCGTCCTGCCAACATAGCTCCATAACCTGTATGCGTCAATTTAAGTCCTTGCTGTCCGACAGGAACGCGAACTCCTAACATAGAATAGAGTTGGGTAGTATGTGATCCCACGGCAATAATGGGCGCATGTTCATGTACGTCAAACGCCGTTAGCCCAGCACCTGCTTGGAATTGATCAATAGGTTTACTAAGTCTAATATCCCATAATGAAACTGTACCATCCACACTTCCTGAAACTAGTTCACGAGCTCCTCCTCGTTGCATTCGAGTGTTTAGAATCCAACAAGAATGTGATTTAGAAAACATTACCATAGATTCATGCGGATCAAGTCGTCGATCATAGATCCGTACTGCTCCGTCACCAAATCCGGCAACAACAATTTGTCCCGAAACTTGATCTGATGTAAGTGAGGTAATTGGTGAACTAGATCGTGATGGAATATCAGCTACACACAGTTCTCGGGACGCATCCCAAACTCGAATGATACGCACATCACCTCCTACCAATAACGTTCCTCTACTTTGTTGCCATTCGGCGACCAAGCCACTACTTTTTTCTACTGGTAAAAGATCAGTCAAGGCCCTCCAAGAACAAACAAGTTCAATGTCTGAATTCGATTCATAATGTCGGTAGATGCGAACAACTCCTGCATTCGACCCTGTAAGTAAAAGTGGGACATCATCCTCATTTAAAAACTTAGCTTGTGTAATCTTGGTTTGAATAGGATTCATATTGCAAAATCTGTTCAACTTTTTATTATTTTCCCAATCCCAGATTGTTACGCCATCTTGGTCATCAACAACGACTAGATGCGGTTCAAATTGTGCAAAAGCCATATGTGACGGCTGGGTTTGATTCACACAAAGGTTTACTTGATTCCATGTCCCAGTTAATGACATTTCTTTTTGTAATTGTGTTTGTACCATGATACGTTCATTATGATTCTTTCGCCACAATCGTTCGATATATCTTTCACTACCAGGTTCATCAATATCTGAATGCCTAAATTGAGGTTCATGAAAATATTCGGTCGACCAATCAAAAAATCCACTAGTAAGTGGTAATTTTGTATTTTTGTCCAAGGGATGGTATCGTGGAGTCGGTGGTTTTTTACCAGATCCATAAGGTATAGAAGTTACAGAGTTCAAATTAACTGTAGAAGCATCTGCACTTGAAGAAAGAGCATCACTCCATGCATAGTTTCGAAGTGATGCTGCAAATGAAACTGATCTTTTCAATGTAGAAGTCAATTTAGATTCAGCTGATTGCGAAGATGTTGAAAATGTTCTTGAAAGTTGTGAGAGTCTGTCAGTAGAAGCTCCGGCGGCTAACTGAGATTGAGGAGTAATTCTAGGTGAATTATTTAAATATTGATCAAGGAGAGCTGATTCCATTGTTTCAACATCGTCTTGAAGAACAGAAGTACCGAGATTTGCAATGACATAATCCACTATAACTTGGGCATAATCAGCAACTTCCTTAAATGGATCCTCAGAAAGAGTAAGCAGCAATTTCCAAACACTCATAAAAATAGTCCCTTCAGCTGGTGATGAATGTCGAACTCCTTCTGGGAGCTTCCGTAGATCGATTCGAGAAACTTCGTCTTCTAGTAGTGTGAATTCACATACCAAAAAACAATTTAAATTATGTTTTACAAACTTTGAAAAGAACACAAGAAGTTCACGACGAACTATTGAGCTTACATCATTTGATAGCGCTAAGACACTCTGAGCTAGTTTTAATTCATGCTCTTTGATTTCAGGAATCTCAGGTGTAGGATTTGAAAGGAAAGAGGTAACTGCAATAAGGCAAGAAGTTCTAACTTCTGGTACTGGATCATTCAATAAATTTGACAACATTGGTAATATTCCTTCTTTAACGGCCATCATCTTTCCTTCCATATTTAGATCCCATAGTTGTGCTAAACATAAACATGACCATTGTCGCAATAAGGGATTTTCAGGATCCATAGTATGAGTAATCAGAGCATGCAATATACTTGGTGATAAACATTTTTGTTGACCAATCTTTGATTCTCGACAAAATAGTGCTATAATCAAAGCGCACATAGCACGGTGGTCCGATACATTAACACCTGCAACCGAAATGGAATCTTGAGGAATCAAAATTTGAATAAAATATGCAAAAGAATTATCACGAATAAGTTCTTGACGAACGTTCGCTGCATCAACTGACACAATCCGGGCCCAAATATAAACTAAAACGGGTTTTAATTCATTTGCTGGAGATTGAAGTAGCTTTAATACGTAGGGAAAGATACCGATCGAAAGTGCAAGATTAACAGCTTTAGGTCCTAAATCGAGATATCTACTAAGAAGATATAGTGCACGAAGTCGATGGACGTGAGAAAGAAGAACCTGCAAAACGACCGGAAGTTGCTCGGGTGGTTTATCTAAGTCAGTTGATCTATACTCGAGCCAACTTTCAAATGCAGAGAGTTGTTCTTCAAAAAATGACGAATGCTCATATTCATTAGGGGTTGAACTTGGGCTTTGAGGAATATTCACCTCATTAATTTGACTCAGACATTGATCGACAGCCAAATCCCACGTATCCCACATTGGATGATTATATGTTGCTGGAAGTGCAGGATATGAAATTGGGTGGCAATTATGAACTCTCATAATACGTTCAGCAAGTAAAAAATTTCTAAATAAGGCTGCAACAACAAGGTCTTGACGGAATAGTCTTTTAAATAAAGGTCTAGGAAAAAGAGTCCAAGCAATTGTGTCAGTAATTGAAGTGAAAATCCAATTTAATTCACCTAAAGGTGTTCGACGTTCACTAATCTTTCCAGGAATTGTGTCGATTTTGTAATATTTTTTCGAGAGCGGTGACTGCAAAATAAACCATTTAACAGCAATATCGATTGGGGTAGTTAAACAAGATGTAAAAAGATCTGCTGGAAGATCCGGTAACATAGGAAGTGTTTCATCAGATGCACAAGCTGCTAAATGAATACATTCTTTGAAAGATTTTGCATGGGGAACATTAGGATCTCGGATACCATTCTCTTCATCAACACATCTCTTTTCGACGAACCTTAAAAAGTTTGAAACAATAAACCCAGCAGCATGACAATCGTAGACAAAAATACAAGGAGCACCCAACCAAGTCTGTAAATCATATAAAGAAACTGGGATATACTGAGTGTATAAACGATTGAACACCCAAATCTCACCACTCGCTGTTGGTCTAGGAACGCCATGGCCATTGTAATGAAACAAAATACGTTCTTCTTTTGCACTTCGTCGCAAACTACTACACAGCCTTTTAATATCATCTGCACTAGGATCAAGACTTTGTTTATATCGTGTTCTGGTACTTAGGACTTCATACTGACGTTGTAAATGAGCGCCAATATTCTCAAGAGCTTTTTTGGGGTCTGGGAAATCACTAGGATCAACCCAACATTCCAATGTAGCACACGGGTGAGTTTTAATAACATCAGGGGGATCAACACCAATATTTAAACATAAAACAAGAGCAGCCGCTACAGTTCTTTGCCTATCTTTCATTTTCCATTCTGAAAGAACTTTTTCTGAGTCTTGTTTTGGGTTTCCAGCGGTTTCATGGCGTTTATCTTCGAAATAAATGTAGAACACCTATAATAAAACATAGATATATTAATGGGGAAGTCAAATCAAATATCACGGATTAAGCTGAACATACTTCGGCCAAAAATTCCATATATTGCTCAGATTCATTCTCAATTTCGAATCCATGTCTGATTTTAGTATTGTAAAGAGGAGTCATTGATCGACCACTTTTTAGTTTTGAGAGTTCATTTTTAATTGAATTGTAAAGACTAATTCGCTCTTCAGAAGATAACTGCACCGACTGAATTCTTTTGAGGGAGCTGTCACTTGTCATAATTGGCGGTGAAGTGGATATAAAACAATGGCTATACTGTGGCAAAATGGGAGATTTCAGTGGTAATAACGAAGGAGAGGCTTTTCTAGAACTGAGGGTTGGGTCATTATCGTAAATTATATTTTATGTTCTATATCTTATTTATTATATTTTAATTTTTTTTTTCGCTGTCCTGGAGACTTTCTGAGGTCGCCATATATGTTTTTATAGGCAATTGACGTTTCCACTCGAAAACTATTGGAGTTGGGAACACACAGCCTCATTGAGCAAGGGCTCATAACCTGTTGAATACCTTCAGAAAACATACTAGCAATGTTTGCGTTTATGACATTTGTGGCGTCCATTTAAATTACAATCTGCAATTACATGCCTTTAAAGGTACTCTAGTGTTGTACCTGCTTACTATACGTGTGGATGAATGCACAATATAACTGTCTTATGCATTGAATAGATTTGATTGTTTTTATTATTATTTAATAAATATATGAATGTGTATGTTGAATTTTTTCATTATTCAAGATAGATCAAGGTTTTGCAATTAGAAATGAAGGGCGACATATCCCTTTAAGTCTCATAAAAATATATAGCAATCATTCGCAAATTTACATATGTATATAAGTTTACCAAGAATTAAACACTGTATTATCCCTTGGTTGAAAATGATCATACTTTTCTTGACTTAGTTCTTTGAAGTTTGTGTGCGCTCGGTGCCACCTTAATACACATAGGTTTAAAACTGTACCTATGTAAATATAAAGTAATCTCTTATAAATGGAGATTATTATTAATTTACACAAATGATAAATCTACATATTTTCATACCTGTGGAAACATGGATATGTACCTAGGTATTCATATTAGTGGGGTTTTTATTTTTACTGTTAGATGATCTAATATTATCGAAATTTTGATAATAATTTTATTTATAGTCCTAAGTGGGTATAATAGCACCGCTTTCAATATATAATTTTGTTCTACTTCTTTTGCAGATACCAACATATCATTTTTCACCTCAAATTCTTTATATACATCAGACGTTCCTGTTATGCTTTAAAATTTTAATGCTGAACATGTAACAGCTTACTGTGTACTTTCTTGTGGAGCTCTATACTAATTTAATTTTTGTCCAAAAAAAAAAAATAAAAATCAAGGCTAGGGTTACTACATCACCTCCTAAATTCCATCGATAGCAAGATGTAACCTTGTGTTTCTTCAAAAAGCTCCACACAATTAATACAATACTATTTTTGCATCTAATTACCATATTCTACAATGTTTGGCCTTGGTCTTTTGTTTTATGGTAAGAATATTTTTTCCTCCTCCTTTACTTGTTTTAATTAATGATTGACTAACACAACTGAACTATAGTTTCGGTGTTATTATTGAATGCCATCTCTATTCTGAGTGAAGACAGATTCATTATGAGACTGACAGGATCTACTGCATACCCTGGTTATGGACCTACTCCTGTTTCCGGAAACAATTCCATCATAAATTTGATCAGATCCATCAGGACTGTGATGCGACGTAAGTATATGATGATTTGGGATTCTTTTTGGATGAGAATGGAAAAAGCAAAAATGAAGAAAAAAACAACAACAAGCTAACTATGATACAGCTTTTCTAATAGGATGTAATATTTTTATAATTGCCTACGAATTACTATGGGGGTGATATGAGATTGGTATTTACATGTTTATGACATTCGAATTAGTCAATACAACCATTATTGCAGTGAAATCAGGAAATCGAGTTCATCACGAGGAGCGTAGACAAAACGAAGAGTTCCCAAGAAAAAGAGGCCATTTGTGATCAGAACGTAATATCTGATATTCAGCCAATGAAGCTGCCTGATTAAATATCTAGTCTTCAAACTTTTGATAAAATGGTAATTAACCAACAAAAGTAACATATTAAGATTAAAAAGACTGACGGAAGTCTTTCTTTTAGTTAAAAGATATGGAATATTGGATAGCTGGACTCCGATAATATTGGCATATTTCTTAACATGAACCAGTAAATAAGGAAAGATCAAGTATTCAGATTTCTTCAAGAATAAGGTGTTGAAAATACGCTTGATGATAAATGGTTTCTTCTTATCCTCTATTGGGGACAATGTGACACCAACTTCTCCATTTTCCAAATCCTTCTCTTCTAATCCATTAGATTGATCATTATTCTCTCCAACTATACGTAGTTTCTCAGCTTCTTTTTCTTTTGTAATTTGTCTATTTCTCCTGATTGTCAAATATTTGATACTAATTCCACAAAATGAATGAACAAACATTGGTCCATAAAACATCAAAAGTTTAACACCATTTTCAATAATGTAATTATGGACAAAGTTGAAGTAGTCACCACTGATACCGGTCTGAGAATTGGTAAGGGTAGGGAAAACTAAGGAACTGGAAACATGGGCGAACAGAAATGCACCAATAGTGTATGAACTGTATCTTTGAACTCCTCGAAGGATGGATATTGTTCGTGATGAACTAGTGTTCTCTTTCATGATTTCAATTGTTCGATGGACTGACTGGTAAGAAGAACCTTTGAAGGTTTTTTTTCTTCTTCCTCCTAATTACATAAGATACGGGATCGGGCTTTTCCCCCCCCTCCCCCTTCAAAAAAAAAAAAAAAAAAAATTCACATTAGTGCATAAATGTAAGTAATAAGTAAAATATATAGTATGTAAGTAGGAATGCTAGCTAAATGATAGTAAGATTAAAACACAAAACTACAAGTAGTAGGTAATATGAAAAATAAATATGTTCCATATTGATAAGATCAACTAAAGGAACGGAGACAACGAGTGACGACAGTGTGAACAATAAATATATATAGAGAATGAATTAAGAACCAAACACAAGAAAAAGTCTTAATACAAGTCCATGTAGAAAAAAAATATAAAAACCTTGATGCTCCTCTATGATTATCATCGCTTAACCATTTTTGGACTATTTCTCATATGTGGTGAATCCAAAGAATCGTCTTTTGTACTAGGTCTTCTTCTTTTGTTCGAAGGATGATGCATTCTAGGACTAGGTCTATTACCTCCATCAACAAATTCATTCTCTGCTCCACCAGCAACACTACCAGTTTTACTCATAGCTTGTCCATTATAGTTATGCGTATAAGTTTGAGGACTAATACCAGATGGCATCAGTTGATCATCAAGATCAATTTCTTCATTTTTAACTAGATTTTTATCTCCAGATGCTGTTTCTCCATTATTGGTTGAGATACCATTGGGACCTTTTTTACCTGAATGCAGTTGTAAATGTTGATTAGATGAAGGCTCTTGTTTAAGAATTTGTTTTGTCGCCGGTTGTTGTTGTTGTTGTTGTTGTTGTTGTTGTTGCTGCTGCTGCTGCTGCTGTTGTTGTTGTTGTTGTAGCTGTTGTTGATAAGTTTGTAATGAGAATGGACGTATTGCTAACTTAAAAAAATTCTCAAAGGTTTTAAGTGGACCGCCAGAATGGGGTAACGTTGATTGTGCAAATAGTTCTTTCAAATAAGTTCCCGTATCTGTAAGTTGTAAAAATCTCATCACATCATTTGGGACTCCGTATGGACATATTTTAGATATCGGAATCTCTTTTTTATCAACTTTATGACCTACTAACTCACTCACAGCTCTTCTATCAATAAATTCAACATGATCCCGTGTGACTTGTTCCAACCATTCTATTTTCAACATAGGATTCAAAAAAGCCCTAATAGTTCCTTTAGATGTCACTACAGTACCATCGCTCATTATATATAGAAATGACGCCCTGGGACAATCAATAAAAACACCACCACCAGGAGCTGGCTTGGGTTTGTACTCATCCATATGAACTTGAATTTTGACTACCCCTGAATTAGCAAATGTATAGTATAGCCTAGCCAGCGTTGTAAAAGGAATCTCAAATGTTTGCAACTCTTTAGTGTCTGCTACTGAATACTTCATGTGTCCTGTTTCTGAGAAATAATCGCTTACTACCGACTTCCATACTCTAATATCATTACTTCGGTCAAAAGTGTTATTGACAACATCGCAGAATTGAATAAACCTCAATAGACCAACTGAAGTTTTATATAAAACAGTTGACGGATTAATTTGAGGTTGAAAAACCTGGCCTTGGAGATTACCATTATTCATCATGTAGAATTGAGGATTAGCTTGCATCATTTGTCCATTTGGTGCAAACATAGCTGGATTTTGACCTTGAGGAGGTTTTATGCCTTGAGCTGTTGGGCCTGGTGCTTGTGGTTTCTTTGAAATATGAGGAGATGCCCTTGAATGCGGTGACACTCCAGAAGCTATAGAAGGTTGTCGTGAAGGAGGTTTTGTAGCATGAGAATTACCAGGAGTTTGCATACCACTGTTCTGCATTGGAATTGGTGATTGTTGTTGACCTATCTGTCCATTAGGTTGATTTGGCGCATAAGGAGATTTTTGAGGACCAGGATTTGGAGGATTTTGTGGAGTAGGTGCTTGCTCTGGTGGTTGAGTTTGTTGTCGAGCAGCTTGTTGTTCTTGTTGTTGGTGTTGTTGTTGTTGGTGTTGTTGTTGTTGTTGTTGGTGTTGGTGTTGTTGTTGTTGTTGTTGTTGTTGTTGTGGTTGTTGTTGTGGTTGGTGTTGTGGTTGTGGTTGGTGTTGTTGTTGTTGTTGTTGTTGTTGTTGTTGCTGTTGTGGTTGGTGTTGTTGTTGTTGTGGTTGCTGTTGTTGTTGTTGTGGTTGTTGTGGTTGTTGTTGTTGTTGTTGTTGTTGTTGTGGTTGTTGTGGTTGTGGTTGTGGTTGTGGTTGTGGTTGGTGTTGGTGTTGGTGTTGGTGTTGTTGTTGTTGTTGTTGTTGTTGTGGTTGTTGTTGTTGTTGTTGTTGTTGTTGTTGTGGTTGGTGTTGTGGTTGGTGTTGTTGTTGTTGTTGTGGTTGTGGTTGTGGTTGTGGTTGGTGTTGTTGTTGTTGTTGTTGTTGTTGCATTTGAGATTGGTGTTGTAATACTTGTTGCTGACGAAGTAACGCCTGCTGCTGTTGCTGTTGAAGTTGATTCATTTGTTGTTGTTGTTGTTGCTGCTGCTGCTGCATCTGAGCTTGTAATTGTTGTTGCTGATTTTGTTGCACATTTTTCTGTTGAGCAGAAGTCATTTGAGATTTCGGCACACCTTGTTTCTGTTCTGGCGGTTGATCAGGGGTATTTTGTTGCGGTTGATTAATGGGCTGTTGATGAGGTGTTTGTTGCGGTTGATTACCGGAAGCAGCAGCGGCAGCATTCTGAGCTTGTAACTGAGCGCGGGCTTGAACTTGAGCTCTTGCTTGTGCTTGAACTAATTGTGCTGGAATTTGTCTTTGTTGTTGAAAATTTTGATATGGAAATTGATATTGTGGTAATAAATGCTGCATGTTCATAGGGATTGGTTGTCCAGCGGAAGCTAATTGTTGAACCATTTGTTGAGCTCCCGGCCGCATCATCATGGTCATATTTGGTGAAGGTTGTGCTGGATTCTGGGATGTGCCAACTGCTTGAGCTTGGGCTTGGGCTTGAGCCTGTGCGTGAGCAATTTGCTGTTGCCTTTGTAACATCATCTGTGGTGAAAGTTGCATTGGAATACCACCAGGACCCATGACACGACCACTTGAAGCCATTTGAGCAGGGTTACCATTCATCATTTGTCCTTGGAAGTTGGCAGCAGCAGCATTAGCTTGAAGCATTTGCATTTGCTGAGGAGTCAGAGCACCACCCATCATAGGATTCTGTTGTATAGCACCTTGAGGCACACCAGGCCGCCTTGGCATGGATGCTTGAACTTGGGAAGGGTTCATATATGTATAGGGCCTAGAGGGTGATGAAGCAAATGTGAGATTTGTCGGTTGAACGCGTTTTTGGAGTAACAATAGTTGTTCTGTTTGGTAAACTGTTTTATGATTCTCCCCTTTTCCGTCCTGAGATCTTAACCCTAGCCCAGATGCAAAGATATAGCGATTCAATCCAAACCCTTACTTGTCTATAAAGGGTTAGGGCTTAGACACTGCTAAAAATAAGGTGAAAAAAATGGTAAGGTAATACAGGGTCCGCAGGAGAAAACAGGAATAATGTCTTGTATATAGCATAAAATTTACTTTGAAAATCATAAGAATGACAGAGTGTCAAAAAGACTATCGCCATTTCTTCTTTTCCATTTTTATTTATCACACAAAATAAACTAAAATATTACTTATAACATAGCTCAAGAATAAACGCTGGCTAAAGAAAGTTAAAATAAAGGAATAAATAAAATCCGTCTAAAGTGATGAAAGGTTATTTAAATTAGCGTATAAAGATAGAGATCCTGGGTAAATAAAGACTAGAAGAGGAAATAAACTATAAAACATAAATTATAGACTCTCAAATCTGGGTTTTTTTTTCAGTAAAAATTTTTTACGTAAAGTAACTTCTTAATAATCAGTTTGTCATTACAAAGAATTGACATTGCATCGTCTTTGTTGTATAATCAGCTTGTATTTTGTTTACCCGAATTCCTAGAACACAAATGTTTTATACGTGAAATAATAAAATTACATAAACAACATAGGAAAATAACAATTCCGATACGTTGTCATAACGAAATAGTGAACATTTCTCTACTTCAACCAATTGATACCACATTTCTTTATACATTCAAGTTTCAAATTAAAACTTGAACATATATTGGTAGAAGCATGTATTTAAAGCCGGGAACATACTGTATAGTAGTATTGAAGTTATTGGTTTATTCCTATATCATCGTTGTTACTGTCCATTAGATTTTGCGCAAATCCTAGCATTTAAGTATGGCATACTTAAAAATACTTCTCAATTTTCCAAAAAAGCATTAGCAACAATTCATATATTGCATTTAGTTCATTTCAATAAATCACATATGTAAATATCCATGTAGGTAATTGAAATACCTTTTATTTTTGTTAAATATAATGCAACTTCGTTTTCATATGTAAAAAACTATTAATAACTACCTTATGTAGTTTCTTTATTTCTCCCATGACCTGACTTCCATGCCACTTGGGGGGACTGTTGAGTACACCTTTTTCGATGCATCTTCCCAGCTAGTACTAAGTGAAGTACCATTACTTTCAACATAACTTTTCATCATAGCTCTTCGGGTGTCTTCATCTGCATCTGAATAAAGCTTTTTAAAGAAAAAATTGGGATCAGTTTCACTTTCCATCTTTTCCATCTCTTCGCATTCATCGTTGAATAATGTATCCCATTTCTTAGGACCAGTCTTTGAAGAAGTAGGATAAAATGCAGTTTGGATGGCATCTTGTGATATGGAAGTAGAATTTTTATCATCTCCTAAATGTTGAGCTTCTTCGGTAAGAAGTGACGACCATTTACCATTTTCAAGTTTTTTCAAATTAATCTCAATCTTAGTACCAAATACTTTGAAAGTAGATTGTGAGGGATCAATCTTTCCAGCTAATGGATCAAATTCATAGGAAAATTCAGAACCATTCGGTAAAGGGAATGATACAGAAGCAGACCTGGCAGTAAATTCAATTTTCACTTTATCTTTAGGAGCATTCTTTATAAATAAAGATATGTCGATGGATTCAGAATTTTGGAACCAATCAAATTTTATTTTATCGGTGGACGGTGTAGGTTCAACTTTAGGAACAGGTAAAACTTCAGTAGGAGGTTCAAATTTAGGAGGATTTTCGTTGCTCTTTATACTAGAGGAACTGGAGGGAATTTCTTTACTTTCGTCAATCGACGCTGATGACTGACAGGTTGTTTCTTGAGTGCTTGAAGAAGACGAGAGTTTGCCACTAATTTCAGAACTCGTAGGAGTATTGGGAATTTCACTTATAGTTATGAAATCTTCGTCATAAGTATCCTTTCCAAGTTCTTTGTAGATCTTAGATTTCCAAATATTTGCTTGATTAGAATTTTCATACTTCAATGCTAGATCAATAGAAAAAGCAGCTTCATCCAATCTCTTCATGAAATACAGGGCAACTGCTCTTCTCAATTGACCAGGAGCAATAGCTTCTCTTCTGCCACTATCAAATGCCACTGAAATGGCTTCCTCTGCTATTTTGAATGATTTTGCATATTGACCATTCCTTTGATAAGCTGTTGATAATAAGACTCTGAGTTTTGAAGAATTTTTATATTTCAATAAACTATTTTCACCTAAAGTAATGGCCTTTGCATAATTTTTTTCGGTCAAATATGTCTCCAAGGAGGATATTACGGTATCAATGGAACTCATTTTGCCGGTAGAACTAGTTAGTTGGGGAACAAAAGTTTGTGAGAAAAAGGATGAAAAAGGAAAAAAATAGAAGGAGGGGGAAAAATTACATTTTAATGAGATTATATAACTATGGTTCAAACCTGACGTCAAGCAAATTACAAAAATAAAAATTGGCGGAAATAAAGTTGGTCTTGCACAAACAAAGTGTATAAGGAAGGTGTAAAGAAGAGTTGAGAATTCCTGTTTTAAGAATTTCCTACATAATATTTGTGCACATACCTACCTAGTATGTAGACACCTGGACATGGAGATGAAATAAAATTGGAACGTTAAAACTCGAATAAACTTCATATTTTAACTTGTACCTGAAAACCTGACATTCTAAATAGTTCAAGAGAAATAAGACAAATGTAACTACAATAAATGGAGCTAATTAAAAAAAAAAAAAAGAGTACAAAGAAATAACTGAAAGTAGTGAAGGAAAAAAAAAATTAAAATTGATACAAATATAATTGAGTTATTGTAGAAAATCTAGAGATTTTTCTCGGAATACATACAAAATAATAAATAAAAATAATCTTGACAACTCACTCAAAGAAAGTAGGCACTTGAGAATGTCAAATGAAACCAGTTTCTATTTGCTTCATACAAAAGATTTTGTGAAACAGCTTAAAGGGTAGAAGTGGGTTGTCCACGGCGGCAACCGCAAGATCCTTTTTCAAGTGTGCAACCGCGTCTGCGTCTGCGTTGTTGAAATTGTTCAAGTTCTTCAGCTGTCATATTTTTGATAGCTTCGTCACTGGGACCATTACAAAGTGGACCGGGACCATCACAGAGTGGACCAGCACCATTATTTCCATTGCGGTAGCATTTGCTTTGATCTTGGAAACGGTGACAACAAGGCATTGTAATTAGTTAAAATAAGTTTGTGTAGTAAGAAATGCGATTTGTATTGTAAATGTTTTTGATGGATATTGAAATGAAGATTATATGATGAGGAGTGGAAAAAAAAGAGAAAAAAGATGGGAAGCAATGGTCTTTTATAGAGGCGAAAAGTGCCATCATCAATTAATTCGGTGTTTGAACCTTTTTGTTCTTCCCCATCTGACTCTACTTTTGTTTTTGATGGGGAGATCAAAATGTTAAATTTTTTGTGTGATGATGACGTGCTATTTTCAGGTACTGGGAATTACATAATGGTCCCAATGGGGAAAACGTTAATTTGTTTGATTTCAGGAACACAAATATTATTTTTCACTTGCGTGATTGAATCTGACTCTGATGAGCTGTTTTACCTGTGACCTTGCGTCAATAAACGATGGTGATAGCAGCACATGTATTTACTATCTACATTAGTTCACCTTGATAGTACGGAACTCAAATCCGGCCCTAAACGAGATGCCCTATTTTGTTCAGCCGTGAACATTCCTTTTTGTTTTGTGATTCTATCCAACAAATCGCGTTCAAGCTATTAATAATTTTCAGTGGCTTTATGTGTTTTTGAAAAGACCGTTACAACTCAAATGTTTTTGTTTTGTGTTCATTCACATGGATGGTATCTACATATGCAGACTTGCAACCAACGTCTCTTTCATTATGTTTTCATGATGACATCGTTCGATTTTTTTCTCGTATGATCTTTGAATTCAAGCCTGTACACACTCAATGATCATTTCATTATCTACAGACATCTGGGTCTCCCTGTTGTATATTACGAGACCCATTTTATGTGTTCGTTAATCGTATTCTTAAACGATACAATCGGGGTTCATCACCATGGTTAAACATAGGACACAAACAAGTCATATACATATCACTTGTTCATATTTCCATTCCTTTCCATAGATTAATGTTAAGAGAAGAGTAATTTTAGTTTAATTCGTAGAATATGATCAAAATGTACATATGCAAAGTACACGGAATAAATTTTAAAATGCCTAGAACTGTTGTACGCACATAGAAACCTGGTCCCATGCTCACGTAAACTCCTACCTAATAGCCTTTTTTTGGTTGTGGGGCAAATTTTTGACTGTTTATTTTTACCAATATTTATTTTGTAACAATTATGAGATACTTGTACATACCTCTAGCTACAATATTTATTTCATTATATCTCAACAATTATAAGAATACATGATTATCGGGACTACAGCAATACATAGATTAAAATAATTCAGTGTTAAGAACCAACTATCGATTTCAATGGCGTATTTACAGGTTTTGCTATAGAAAAATATCTAAATTTCTTGTTTCTACATATAATTTGAGAAGTTTATATACCTACATCTATTGTGTGATTAACGACCAATATTGTATCAAGAACTTTTAAGCGTTGAAAAACTTGTATAAACAATATTGTGACAATAATCCATTTTGATTTGTAAAGTAGTATAGTATTAGTAAACAGTGAATTTGTCAGAGCGTATGTTATAAATTTTGTGAATTATAAAACTATAAGCCTGCCGTAACAAATTTTAGACAAAACTGTTTATATGTAATTTTACCTACGTGGTACTTTTCTTTCTATTTTATTTACATACGCTTCTAAAAAATATCTTAACCATATCTCGGCACCGCTAGTTCTCCTAAGGGCCCGTCAGGGTTGCAGAATCAACCAAGAATATTCATATGATTAAACTTCCAATTTTCGTATTATGTTTCCTCATCAAATTATTTAAATACACTTATAATATATATTTTTTTCTTCATGTTTATTTATTCAAAATCCAATATACTCTTTTTCTTTTTTTTTTTTTTTTTTTTTTTTGACTTAATATAAACATATAAAATATATATTATTCACTAAATAGAGTTAAAGTGACCACAATTTTTTTCTTTTTTATGACTGATCTTAATATGACACTCTATACGGTGACCTGTTTACTATATGCAAATGTATTCAGGATTTAAAAGGGTATCATCTAATGTCCCAAATCATTGTTGTACTATAATAATAAGTAGGTTGATAAATGTCACGAGAGCATAAAGTAAAATATGTAGACCTAGACACCTAAGTATGTATTATGTTAGTAGTCAAAGAAGGAGATGGCACATTAGTACACAGCAACAATAAATATATGTGTGCATGATAATCGAAAATGTATATAATTATCACGAGTGCATACATCCTTGAGTAGGAAGGTATGTACTTATGTACTAAATCAAATAAATATGTGTAGTTTTTTGAATAAAAGCTTTTGACGGTAATCTTTTGGTGATATGTGGGGAAGTATACGTGTGAAGACAGAATAAATGGTACTGATCAATAGAAAATTTATGTCCATATCTACATAGGTATGTATATTCTTTACACCGGTAGTACAATAATAACATTTTATAATTCACAGAACTGACTCTATCCAAGTCCAAAATGCCCATATCCAAAGAGAAATAATATTTATACAAGGTCTTTGTTAATGTCAAAATTAATGTTCGGAATGAAGTTACTCCGTGCTGCATACTCATAGATTTTATTTATTAAAGTTGAAAGCGATACATTAAAAAGAGAAGACATTAAATTTTCCAGGGATTTTGATTCGGTGAATATGACGGTTTCATCAACAGTTCATTGCATCTATTTATGATGTACACAAAATATACATTTGTGCATGCGCAATAATTTGAAAATATACATGTGCATGTGTACATAGTAGGAGTACATATATACACATGTGTGCAGGTATATGAAGGTTCAGAATGATGAATTTGTAATGATACAATAATTGTAGTGACACTTTAGCACTTAGACAGCTGGAACTTTATGAAATATATTACACTTGTA
This sequence comes from Geotrichum siamense (nom. inval.), assembly GCA_030568955.1. Taxonomy (NCBI): domain Eukaryota; kingdom Fungi; phylum Ascomycota; class Dipodascomycetes; order Dipodascales; family Dipodascaceae; genus Geotrichum; species Geotrichum siamense (nom. inval.). The sequence continues at coordinate 14,386 of JAJMJJ010000016.1, read as the reverse complement.
GGAATAACAAAAGTGGCAATATTTCTTTTTAATTCAATAGCATCGATCGTGTATAAAATAGTAATATCACAAACAACCTCTGTTGCCCTGGTTACAGACACGAAAATAAACTTTTTTTTTTTCACCGCAGTCTCCTACGCACTTTTCATTCAGGAGATACTCTTTAGAACATAGTACACATATTTTGGAAGGAGTAGACGACCTTTTCTGCCTCGTTTCTTATCATATCGTACTGCTTTTATAGGTTCCAGTGGCATGATGGCTGAGTTGTTGCAGTGTGATAAGAACAAGGTTGATGAGACTCCATGTATTGTTAGTGTACGTACATATGGACATATATATATTGCTTTCTACGTTCACAGTGCTACTACACAGACTATGTCGACCAATCTATGTACTACTAATACATTGTAGTAGCTGTAGTAGTGCACATTCTTTACGAAAACAAACAGTACGCTGTATCATCAGTACATACATATGTACACAGAGTAAATAACAGAATCTTTGAAGAACGGAAGACTAGCGAAAAAATTCAATTCAAATGATTGCAAATAATCGAGTTTAATTAAATTCCAGTGGAAAACCAGACAGTGTAGAATCCAAAGTTGTATCGCATTTTCAGGAACGTTGATAATATATTTTGAATAAATTTGAAATATCTTTGATTACAAACGGCTTTTTACTAATGACAATAAATATCGCCGTACCTGTTATTACTCTTTCATTATTATCAATTTTCTACGATATCACTCATCTTTCATATAGTGATCCCTAGAATTTGATTAAGTTATACGGTTTTGTGGGAAGCACAATTATTAGGTTGTGTGCTTCTCTGCAGCATTCAAATGTTAATAGAAGTATATTACACGAGCAGGAATATCATGTATATAATCCCTAATTAAATAGCAATTACTTTTTTAAAACTTGCTGTAACATAGCAGTGTATATTATCCATGAGATACCTTAAATGTAGTAATACACATTTGCACATTTGTACTCTGTACGATGAACATACCTGCAGAAAGTGTGTAGAATAATAACCTAACCCATTTAACTGTAATAGGAAAGTAAAATAATAGAATTATTGAACTAAACTTGTATTAGAGGATTTCACAATGCGTGAGCTCACAATGACATATATTGATAGGGTCCTCTTACGATATTACTGATTTTGACCTAAATTGCCAGCTCACTTTAATTCCTTTGAAACATGAAGTGTGTAACAGGTACAATTGTGTGGTTGCTATCAACAATTCTTCCAAATGTCTATGCCTACCAAGAACTTCAAGAAAATGAAGTAGAGGTACTAACAAGCGAAAACTTCCAGGCGAAGGCCAAAGATAACTTTAATATTCACAACAAAGATGGGTTATTAGAACCAATATTGAAAGTGAGACTACCTGGTACACCAGAATCGAAGGAAGTACGAAACCATTTTGAACAGTTTTTTGAACAAATGGGAAGCCACTGGGTAATGGAACAAGACCAATTCTACGATGTAGTTCCAGTTCCTCCAATAGAAGGTGAAAGTACAAATGTTAGTTTCACAAACTTCATTGCTACAAGAGACCCTCCAGGTTTAGAGAATGGAGATGTAGGAAGATTGGCTTTAGTTGCTCATTACGATTCAAAACGTGAACCACACGGGTTCATTGGTGCAACAGATAGTGCATTTCCTTGTGCACTTATTATGCAGGTGATTGAAAATTTGAATGGAATCCTGACGAAAAAATGGGAATCACAAAAGCTAGAAGAACGGAAAGGTGTTCAGGTGATTTTTTTGGATGGTGAAGAAGCTTTACTTGAATGGACTGCTGATGATTCCGTTTATGGTGCGCGGTATTTAGCCAAATCATGGGAAGAGAGTAAATATAATCCTTTGAGTGAGAGAACGAACAGAATAGATTCAATAGATTTGTTTGTACTTCTTGACCTTCTAGGTACTGCAAATCCGAATATTCCGAGTTATTACAAGCATACAAATTGGTTATATCAGCATCTTCGACGATTGCACAAAGTCGTCAGTAAAAGTTCAAAGAACTGGTTCCCTAGAAAATCGCAATATCTTCTTGCTGGACAAATTGGAGATGATCACTTACCGTTTTATAATTTTGGTGTCCCTGTACTGCATTTAATTCCCATTCCTTTCCCCGATGTATGGCATACCATGAATGATGATGGAGAACATTTAGATGAAAACACGATGTTGGAGTGGAGTGGTATCATGACGTTATTTGTAGCTGAATATATGGAGCTTTCTGGGTTTATATTATAGGATTTCAATAGTTAAGTACATATGTACTATCTATCTAGGTACTTAGGTGGGTATGTACATCATGTAGACAATTTTAATTTGAATGAATGAATGAATGAAATAAATAAATAATATGAAAAAACAGCTAGTTATCTTTTTTAGCTAGACCACCTTTGGTATGACGGAAAAACTTCATACCTACCCAAGATACAACGCACCATATCCAAGATACGATGAACGTCATAACGAGAAGAGAAGGATAATAGCTTTTTACAGGGTAGTTTTGTGTATCTGATTCAAAAGGAAAGTATTTATCAAAAACACCAAGCATAGACACGCTACCTAGAATCACAATTATCCAAGTTGCAATAAGGATAGAATAACTGTAGAAATATAGAGTCGAGCTAGAAGGTGAACAAACTTTTTTCGCAAGAATCAAGTCTGAGAATGGACGTGGCGTTGAGTTAGTTTTGCGAACATCCTGGACTGATTGAATTACTGGTAATTGCTCAAAAGTTAGGGAAGTCATGAAAAGAATGATACCCTGTCTAAATATGTAACCTTTTGAGAGGAAAGCACAGGTACTGTGAAACAGAAAAAACCAGGGATCACGGGTGGGAGAAGTGGCGATGGGTGTAAAGTATCTCTATGGCGTACATGTATTAAGATCCTTGGGAGAACAAGTAGAAAAACAAGAATATCGGTATAAGGTGTTGGGATATTACTAATTTGCTAGCGTTCTATATTTGGTTTAGTTTTCAGTTTCCTTGCCAAATTTATTTTATTTGCCTTTTTTTGTTTTTCTTCCCTTTTCCTTTTTGCTCCTTCTTATAGCAGTGTCTTTCCCACCTTCGCCAGGACTATCACCAACTTCGCCAGTAGCGCAACGCTTCTTCTTTCCCTCCATCTCGAAAGTAGCTTTCTAGAAAGTGCACTGTTTACTTATTCCCTGGCGACATTTGTACTTATTCCCTTCTCTTAGACAAAAGTTATTGTGTTTCTTGTTTTTGTTTCTTGTCCTTGTTTTCCAGTCCTTTCCGTCTGTGTTTTTCTTCTTTTTTTGTATAGACAACTTCTTTTTTCTTCTCTTCGCCTTCTGCATCTTTTCAAATACGTTTCTTTAAAGCCACGGTAATGAGTTCAGCAATTCCTATCGATATCTCATTCCAGAACCAGCCGTCACAGCAATCTCAACCTCGGTTTAGACGTGAAAGTATCGCACATTCACAAGGTATGGGCGGTATTTCGTGGGGTGGTGTTAGTGTTAATAGTTGGCTTCAAAATGAGTAAGTATTCTCTATTGTATTTTATCATCACAGTTTATCTTCGGGGTCCTTTGGTAGTAGTTGGGCTGTATTTTATATGCTCTGAAAAATCACGGTTTCGGGTCACCTTCTACTAATGGACCTATACACCTTATTTTTATTTTCTTATTTTTTTTGGCATGAAACAGCATTTGTCTTTGATTTAATCATGGTTATTATCTTGTGCCTTTATCTATATGCACTAGATCTAACTTTCCCTGGTTATTTGGTGTTCTCTCCATCATGATGTTATTGCTCGCATCTGCTGCCAAATGTCTCCATCTATTTCCCCTTTTGCCACAGTGTTACCCTCCCTTGTTTTTTATTCACCTTCCAAAGTCCGATTTGATGACTAATATTTTTTTTCCTTTTAGTATGTTTCAAAATGCCCCTGCCCCGGCGCTTTCTATGTCTCCAGTTCATTCCTCTTCTTACCTACCGAACCTCGAAGCCGATTTCTGTAAAGATTATTCATGTTGCGGTCTACTATTGCCTACACTTCATGATTTACTACGGCATTATGAAGAAGCACATATCGCCCAAAACTCTAATGATCAGCAAAACATGAGTTCCAGTCAAATCAATCATCAGAATAATGGTGGAATTGGAATGGGTACTATGGGCATGAACGATCAGCCGATACGCCGTAGGTTGGAAAATTTTGAAACTGTTGAGACTAACGACGTTTTCAATATGAACAGATCAATGAACCACAACCCCCTTAACAACCATAATAATGGCCTTCTCTCTGATAATACCTTTTCGAACACTCAGCATCTCGGTGGTAATGGTGGTAGCGCAATTGTAGATGACATTGAAATGATGGATACTGATGACTTTGACATGGATACAACTGTTAATGTGATACCTGAACAAGATCCTCATATTACTAATGATGAAGAAAATAACCAATGTATTGATGATCCATCAAGGCATTTGTACATTTTCGAAAAAGATGAACTTAACAAGCCATTCAAATGTCCTGTTATTGGTTGTGATAAAACTTACAAAAATCAAAATGGTCTAAAATATCATAAACTTCATGGTCATCAAAATCAACAGCTACATCAAAATGAGGATGGTACTTACAGCATTATTACCCCTTCAATTGAACTTGAAAAGGATAAACCATTTAGATGTGAAGTATGTGGTAAACGATATAAAAACTTGAATGGTTTGAAATATCATAGAGCTCATTCTACTCATTAATTTTGGTCATTATCATTTTTTTCTATTTAATTCAACTGTTCGGTATCTGTGATGTCACGGTTCATAATTCTTTTAATATTGTTTATTGTATTGATGCGCTTAAAGGGTCTTTTTTCATTTCATATTTGAAGATCTTGACGCAAAGGTATTAAAAGAAAGTTGCATATGTTCATTTATCTTGTTTGCACTATCCATTTTTAAAAAGTTTAATTTTTTTTATTGTTATTGCTTCATTTTAATATTTTATTACTCTAGTTATTGTTTTTTTTTTTTTCTGCTTTGTATAGTGTGCCCTTTTGATTGTCCCCTCTTGTTGTTTGTTGAAAGCTTGTGTGATAATTGTATTATTGATACTTTTTTGTTAGTCTTTATTTCTATTCATAATTCTTGTTTGCCATATTTATTTTATTTGTTTTATATATATTAATTCATTCATTTATTTCAATATTTGTACACAATAAATAAAAGAATGGAATAATAAACATGTCTCGATTTTGAGATAGGTAGGATTGTATACATACATACAAGAAGCTATATGAAGATAATTTATGATATGAATGGTTTATTTGTTCATAAAGGAAAAGGCACATAAAATTATATATACATACATACAAACAGTCTCTCCCATTTTACATACTTGTTCGTTCGTAAAAGAGAACATAAGCATCTTGATTTACAACTTCATTGGGGTTAACATGGATCCGTATTCTATCATCATCGAAGCCACACCATTCGTTTGAACCTCTATTGACAAACGCCGTGTAATGGCCACCTTTCAAAGAACCGTGATGATTAGCGACACCAAATAGTCTGTACTTGAAAGGAGGGGATTGATATGGTAAGGAATGATCGTAATGTTTCATTTGATCAACTGGAAGCCAGTAATTTAAGAGATCGAGTAAAATATCATTACAAGGATATTGTACAAAAGTTGTAATTTTGGTACTGCCACCATCAACATTAGAAGATCGAAATATGTGAGAGCCTTGGCGATGCTCGAACCGTTTTAGATGGATGATGAGGATTTGAGGCATTCTACTTATGCGCATTGTTTTGTATGTGGATTGGCGTTTTTTACATTTGGGACATAGCCATGCGTCATCTCCTTTAAGGGTTTCAGATCGCATGAAAAGTTCAAAGCATTTTTCGAGTGGGACGTATCGGAGTGCGGATGTCGAAGATGGTTGTGCGATAGGAATACTGAGGCATGAAAATGAGTTGTAGGTGGTAGATCTATGATGACACACGCTACATTCGAGTCGACTAAGGTATTGACCTTGACATATGTCGGAGATCGGCGACTGATTATTATATGAGTATCGTACCCATTCATTTGCAGATGCTTCGTGAACATTCATCGCTTCACGATTAGCAGCATGATGCTCAGATAATTCAGTCAAAGGTCGACGATTTCCTCTTGTATTCAACTCTTCATGAAGCCCATCCAAAAGAAAATTAAGAAACTCATGACAATCTTGTTGTTCAAACCCATTAAACTGGCTACTTAACTTCCCCACTATAAATTTAAATTCATTCGGTGCAATAGCTGTCACTCGTCCTCTTCCAACATGCAATGCCGCGGAATACATTTCTCGTATCAGCCGTGCAAATGAATTAGCTAACTGACCCTTGTATCCAAATTTACTTTCAACCTGAACCCGGTGTTGTCCTTGCAAAAACAATCCTGAAACTTTTGTCGCTCCAACAAGACATTGAATAACACAGTTCATATAGCATGTGTTACCCAAATTCACCAAGCCAGTCGTAAATTCGGAAATCGTTAGCTGAGGTGGAATATAATTAGGCGGAGGTTGAGGGCGCGCACGTTGATAACTTAACATTTGTTGTTGGTGAAACGAAGGTGGTCGATATTGAGATGAAGGTTGATGAGTTCCATTCATATAATATTGTGGATTACTGCCAGCTGTAGAAGGGACTGATGTGCTTGAAATATGACTGACTGCTGGTTGGACTACCCCTTGTACAATGTCATATTTTGTATTCGATTTAACTGAAGATACTTGATTCCCAACTAAACTTCTTGATGCAGTTTCTTGTGGTCTCTGAAGTTCTTTTATCTCCATTTTTTTCCTCCAAATACTGTCAGATCCATTTACAGTAGTCCACCCATTAATTCCACCTATCAACAAACAAGGAGATCGTTTCAACTTATGCCCAGTCTCCGGATTTTTGTGTATATATTCAAGAAACATTTCAAAATATTCCACATTTTGTGTCGTCCCCGAGTCATTATCATAAAACACAACTAACTCAAATGTAGATCTCGCATTATAAAGGACTTGTTCAATTTCTGGTAACTTGTCTATTGCACTGGAAAAAGGCTCCTTTGGTGGATAAAAAAGATAATACGGATCGATGCAAATAATATTATTTGTAGGTAAATGGCCTGAATCAAAGGCGGTTCGAGGTCGAAGATCAAATAAAAGTACTTTTGGTCTGAATTGTTGAAAATATTTGGCCAATGTTTCTGCAGTAATGGAATTGGTAAAGGGAAATGAAAAGTGTGATTCTTGAGATGCTAATGGTGTTGATGAAGGACGAGTTGGTGAAACTGGGTATGGTAATGATTTAGTCGAGGTATCTGATGCGTAATTTGGAATTGATACAGTACTTGAGCTTAAGAAATTATTATTATTGTTATAATCTTGTAAACTCGCTTGAGGCATTTGTATTGAGTACTGTTGATGATGCTCGAAGTTTCCGTTTGATTGATCAGTATTATTGAAATTGTTAACTCTATTAAATGCAGTATAAAACTTTGGTGGACTTTTCGGTAGCTTATTTCCAACATCCATATAACTAGGTGGTGAAAATGAAAAGACTGGTTTTCTTCTAATGTCGTACTTAGATGAACGTCTGGAGTCACGATCTGATTGGTAATCTAAATCTGTTCGGGGTTGACTTGAATCAGCTTCCTCGACAGTAGGATATCGGAGCTGAGCTTCTTCCACTTCGTCAATTTCCTCCGGAGAATTTTGTTCAATTTTTGCTAAGATATCTTCGGCTTTTTGCTGCTGAAAAAATACAAGTATCGAATCATAAGTGTCTTTCAAGTAACTATCATGTTTTCTTTCAATCAATCTTGGATAATCAGGATGCTCTCGAATAAGTTTCATAGCGATTCTATCTGCTTGAAGGTACTTGATATATGCATTTTCATAGTCCCCAATAGAATACCGTTTCATAAAATCCTCTATAAGCTCTACTGCTTGACTACAATAGGCAGTTATTGAAGGTGAATCTTTCAGTGACAATGATAGAGTATTTTTGGGGGGAAGTAAAGTTTCATATGCTTTTTTTGTCAATAAGATCGATTTAGGTGTATTATATGGCATCGCAGATATCGACAGGTGACGTTTATGATTTCTTTGGACCTCCTTCTGACCCGTCCAACTATCATTTATAACTCTCGAGTTCTGAAATATGTCGGCCATAAGTAAAGTTTGTTACTACTGCTAGGTATACTAACCCTGGTTTTACACAATAAAAACCACCTATCCCCCCAAACAAAACAAAAAAAAGAAGTAGACAAAGAAAAAACTCAAAAATAACACTGCTAGCTCCAAATACTATGCTGTGTAGTAGTGAATGTTGCTGATGCTATGCAAAAGCAAAACGTTGCTTCGTTTTTTTTTTTGCTAATGCAATATAGACGTGTGGAGTAATGGTGATTTACGAAAGAGAGAGAAAAAATAGTTTAAAATTGTAAACAAGAAAAACCTATTTTTATCCTATATACTACTATCGTGGCACGTGATTAATATTTTACGTCTTATTTTGATTTCTTCAAAACAGAAAAAAAGACAACAGCACACAATTTGCTAAGCCCCTTCGGATGACAGAAACCTTTTGTCAGACGATAGTCATTTAATACCAATGGTGCTGCAATGCCACGTAAGATATGTCAATCTTTGATGGGGTCCATACAGATTTCTGGCATTTGCACTACAGCCATCATGTAGAGAAAGTGTTGATAATACCTGCTCTGTACAAAGAAAGGTCGATGTTCTTTTTTTTCTATAGAAGCAGATAACCATCAAAAGAATCATGGAGATTCAATCTTACAGTACTTTTCAGAAGATTATTTCTCTCGGAACATGATATTCTTACATTTCATCCTATCTCACAGAAAAACAGTGTAAGTTCTGAAGATTGCTACACTCTTAGCCCTAAAGAAATATCCTTCCAGGAGAGAATCTGAGGGTTTTTTTGATAGTTGAAGTCAGATTTGCATAAATATTCTACCATCACAAAGCGTCGAGTGTCTGACTCTTATGTGTTTATGGTATTAAATTCAAGTTAGTAATTCGCATGTAGAATAGGTATGAAGTTGAAAGAAGGAATATTTATTATTGTCACCAGTGAGACTTCTACACATACAATTGTACGTACTATTATCAAGTACATTTGTAAGTAGATTACAACATACCCATACCTACCTCGGTAAGTATATTTCTTCATCCGCAACCACTTTCCTGTCCAGTCCATAATTCAAAGCAATATACCCTATGTTTACCTCGGGACCTGTTGTAGACCGTCAACACTCAAACCCTTCGAATAATGCGACCTTCAGATCATCTCGCAATTGAACCTTCTTCATCACTTTGTCTACGGGTTCATGATGGTACACTTTTCTGGCCCAAGCTGCCACATGAGGAAATTCCATATCAATGTCAATTCCAAACATGGATAGCTCAACAGCCCAAGGAAAAGTCAGCAAATCGACTACAGAAAACTTGTTTCCGGCTATATATCCTCTAGATTTAGCCAAGTGACTATTTAAAACGCCATATGCTCTTCGAATGTAAAGTATGTAAAATTCAACAAATTCAATGTTACGAGATTCCGGAGAGCACATACTAAAGTGATGAGTCAAAGGGTGCTGGTAACTTTCAATTTGAGTTAATACAAATAAACTCCATTCTAAAGATTCATAGTATTCAGGTGATTCTAAAGCAAATGAGATTTTGTTATCCTTATCATATGTGTTAGCAAGATATTGTACAATTGCACCAGATTCAAAAATCTTAAAGCCATTATCAAATAGAACAGGAATCTTGGACGTAATTGATATATGTTCTTTATACCAATCGGTATATTGTAATGATGACTTTGATCTCAGTGGCATGGTAATTTCTTTATACTTCAATCCTAATGCTTGTAACACGAGCACAATCTTAAGTCCATTAGGTGTACCAGCTGTATATAAGGTAATTCCTTGAGGTTCAGGTTTGAATTCATCGGGAATTTTTGACATTGTTCGCAATATGTAATTTCAGAGTTCGTTTGTATTTATCAGGCAATAAAAAACATATGAATGATTGGGAGGAGGAAAAAAAGGCAAGCAAAAAAATTAGCGGCAAAAAGGCCCAAACAACGGGTTAATACGATAAAATTCGACCATCCGCCTACAAGAAATTTGTATGCAATAAAGTCATTATGACCATCATTCATGCTAACGAGTTTGAACTCTGAGGAAACAGAACATGGTGTAGAGTATAACTTCTAAAACACCTCTAATCTTTACCCCGTTATCATCGCACTTAGTATAACAATAAAATATGTCAATCAACTTCTAACATGTACTGTACAAGATAGCAAGGAGATCTACATGAATTTTTACAGCACAATCGTTAAATACCTTGAAATATAGTTGCCGTTACCGAACGCTTGGTCATTTATGACAGGGAGAACCACATGTTGTAGAGTTGCTCGAGTGGCAGTTTTTAGGCTGTTCTTGAACTTTACTGTATTGCTAACTTTCTATAAACATTGCGAATTACCATGACTATGTCTTTCGTCGATATCTATTTCGTTGGAAATTTATGTATGTGAATGGTTTATTTTCCTTGACACATAATGCCTAATTTATTTAAAATTAAAGGGACTATTGAACAGTCAATAGAAAGAACTAGAAAGCAAACCAATTAAATGCACATATTAGCCACATCAAATGGGTCCCTATCTATGTACATAAGTATTCACACCTAAGAATTCAGGAGACTCGAAATTTTTCGTGATAAACGTTGGGACACAATATTAAAATCTGGGGAATTTGTACCCCAGTCCTAACTAAGCCCTTTGCGCAAAGCTAAAAGATTGTAAAGTAACACATCTAAGTACGTTCATGGGAGTATCTACCTATCTACATAAGTATATACTTGCAATGAACATCTCTATGCAATGTATGTAACTTATTGGGCTGATAATCCCCCATTAATATGACAATTATTGCCTACAGAAAATTTATTATGTCTGTAGCTTGGTTGGCAGGGTCGGGTATAGGCGCTCTTTCAAAACTTATCATACGGCTGATGTTTCACGTGATCACAATAACAAAACTCTACATATTGACAATCAAATATTCAGCCTTCCATCGTCACTGCTCATCGCACGACTAAATACAAGAAATGCAATGTCTACAATACGATGCTACCGAATGTTTTCCGATGAGGAAGTTGATTTAGCGCCGAGTATTGTTCGTGATATGGATCTTTTCAAGGGTCTTCTTCGAATCTTTCCGAAAGACAAAGAAACTTTGTACGTTCCGAAAGACGACTCTCCCGCAAATGAAACTGCCTACATTTATATTGACATCTCCAACATTAATATTGGATTTCTGAACTTAGCTCTTGATAAACATCCCACATGGTTTCGATATAATAATCAACTTTTAATCGATATGACTAACTTGACCGTGATACTGCAGCGTGGTAGAACAGTTGGAAAAAAAACAATTTGTGGGAGCTACCCACGCAAGAATTTTTCAAACCTCAATTATCACATGTATCAGGGTGTTTTTTCAAGCAGTAAACGCATTGGATATGAAGTAAACATTATGGAACGCTTGGAATCTACATCTGAAGCAAAAGTAAAAGAACATGGAGTTGATGAATTATTGAGTTATCAGATATTGGAATTGTTATCTACACACAGGAAATCACCAGGAATCCTTGTTCTTGCCACAGGAGATGGTCAGCCCTCTTCACTCGTCAATGATATTGGATTTTTACAAGTCGCTCAAAAGGCTTTGAACCAGGGGTGGAAAGTCGAGCTTTACTCATTTGGTTCCTCGTTAAGTAGAAATTGGATTGATTTAAAAGAGTCCTTGGAAGATCCAAAATGTCTAAGAATTATTTATCTTGATGAATTTTTGGATGCTTTATTTAGTGGTTGGGGTTTGCGATTCGTTAATTGATGCGATTTTTTTTACAACCAGCTATAGATACTCTAAAAGCACCTTTGTCTGGTATATTTACAAACATATTGACACTATGCTAAAGCCATGGGGTTTTTAATAGAAGGATTAAAATCTGAAATTTACCTTTTACGAAATAGATCCAGAGTAGTTTGTTGGAATAAAATAGCTTCTCTCCAGTCTCTAGGCGCTCGTCTAACGAAGTTCACTCATTTACTTACCCGTTGGTAACATTGAACCAGTAGACTGAACTTTTCTCATCTCTGCATGTTGAACTGGCCTTTAAAATTTGTGCTTATAACGCAACGATGGAACACATAATACAAAACTTCATATTCATTGAACTTTTTATTTTGATCTTTCAGCTTGGATGTTTTCCATACATGTATATTTATACTAGTTTTGTTAAACATGTTTGTAAATATATGTGTATATATCAAGTGTTCGACGATAAACTTAATTGACATCACTTATAGTTAGCAGTTAAAATAGGCTTAGGCACTCTAGTAACTTGCTACATGTTTCACGTTTTTTTTTTTTTTTTTTTGCTTTTTTTGCTTTTTTTTTTCTTAATTCAATAGCATCGATTTGGTATACAAAATACAAACTGATTTTAAATTCATCTAGACAGGATATATTATTCTATATAATTGTTAGACAGATGATTATATACCTGATTATTAATTCTGGTTGTTAATGAATATATCTTAACAAAGATTTCCAATAAGTAAAACTAGATCGTTTCTGTAAATCATTTTGCTAAAAACAATGCACAAAACTTTATTAAAGAAATAAACTGTTAAATACAAGAATTTACTTATTATATACCAAAATTATGCTCTCGTACTAAGTTTTTTTTTCATAGAACGAGATTATAAACTGTTCAAGTTCATTTTGTCTGGTTTTCCAATCTTGATCCAATTCTACCTTCACTAACATAAAAATATCTTTGTGAGTTACATTGAATAATAGTTCGAAACCGTCAAAATATAATTGATACTTATCCTTTATTATATAGATGCAACCTCCAACATTAACAATTGACTCATATTTTAATTGCACTGTATCTTTTTCCAAGTCATCAGCTTGAGAATTATTAGCAAAGTCGAGCTGGGTGGTTCGTTCATGATAGAAGAAAATGAAATTAAGCATAATAACAGCAAATGAAAGAGATACTTTTAACGAATTAAAAAACGTTATATAGGCGACAAATGGAGAAAGTAATAAACTTAAAACTGAGCTGTATTTTACTGCAAATCGAAATGCTTTGGATTGAAAGTTTTGTGAAATTATGATGGCTGAAAGAGTTATCAGCTTAAATAACAAACTAAATTCATAAAACTCAGGCGAATAAAAGAGAAGAATGTCGGGTAACATTGTTATAAACAAAAGAAAAATGCGAGGTATTAGGCGATTTATAGTTAACTCGTTATAGTCGCGAGCATTTGAATAGATTGTGAAGGTGAACGGTTTATTATACTTAGATTCTTCGTATGGCAAAATCAGTATATAGTTAAGATTATAAATCCAAATTGTTATTAACAGGTAGTAAGCAAGAAACACATATTGTCCTAGGTCCGAATATGTGATATTTTCTTCGATCCAACCAGTCAAATCTTGCAGTGTAAAGCTTATCATAATGAAATTTGTGAAATGCGATGAAAAGGAAGTAAAATCAGTTCTGAAATTTTTCAGGGGAAAAAAAAATAAATAATGAGCAAAAATATTTATATTATTTAAATAAGTAACTCTTTTATATAGTGGGGTTGAATAAAGGGCCCACAGTGCAGAGACCTAAAATACAAGGTTTTGTTGTTATTAAATTATATAGGCTTTTGTTTTCTTTCTCTATTTCAACTCTTAAGGTTACAAACAAATGCCAAGTATTTAATTTAATTATCCTCGAAAAAATATTTTTAATGCATTTCCACTTAGTAAATATATATATTCCAATATATAAATATCATTGTTTACCCATGCACAATACCAAAATTTGATATTAAAAATATATATATAAATAAAAAGTAAAAAATAAAAAAGGAAAAATTAATTTAACATACAGAATATTATCAACACAAAATACAAGGTTCTTGTTTCTGTTTTTTTGTTCATATATTTTGTGATATGCCATCTGGTCAAGCTGAAGTTGCATTAAATTTAAATAAATCCATGAATATTACAAAATATTTGGTTAACATAAAGTCGTTTAGTCAAGAAATTTAATGGCAAACTAAGTAAACTTAAAGTTACAACAAAACATATAACGCTCTTAGTTATGTGTTGATTTAATTATTATTATTATTATTATTATTATTATTATTATTATTATTATTATTATTATTATTATTATTATTATTATTATTATTATTATTATTATTATTATTATTATTATTATTATTA
>JAJMJJ010000015.1:72913-101094 GCA_030568955.1 Geotrichum siamense (nom. inval.) | reverse complement strand
GGCTCTTGAAGGACTTGGACTGAACGAATAATCGCACCACTACAACACTTTAACATCATCTGTTTTCCAACAAAACAGCATTTTTATTTTTATGAGAAACGACTTCAACAGTATAAATAGATCAGTATTTCCACTTATTAAAATGTTCTTGACATACAATGCAATATACATCATTTTACCTTTCTACTTTTTATGACTTTTACTACTGAACAATCTACTTTGACAATCTCTTGTCACAGGTTATGTAATAATAATAACAATAGTATATATAATAATAGTAATAATAATAATAAATCTGATTAAACATGACGAGCGAGTTAATCACAAAAAAGCCGGATCCTGGAGGAGGCGGCAGTCAAAGTATTATAACTAAGGAAAGAAGTAGGTCAGATATAAGTGACTCGGATATGCCTGAAGCTTGGGGAACTTTGTTGCCACGTAACGTGGTCATGGCCGCCAGAGTATCGAAGTCGACTGAAGTAATTCAATGTTACCCAATGATTATGGATTTGTACGTAATTAGACGTGGAACAACGGTTGAGGAAAAATTAGACGTCGATGTACTCGAAGATATGGATAAATCCGTAGAGAGAATCAACGTACTGGTCGGACAATATGCTGGAGTTGTTGAACGACAAGTTGGAGATGGATTCAAGGAAGTCACGAAGAACATTAACCTTACTGGAGAAAAGCAAAGGCAAAAATAAAATAAAGATTCAATCACCAAAATGTGTTGCAAATGCGTGCAACGCCAACTATGTCACGTTGGCTAAGGACAAAATTAAATCCAGTAAGAAATTTAAAAAAACTTGGACAAGTAATATCTGAAAAGGAAGCAGCAAAAGAGCACAGGTACTTGTGCTTTGACCTACCTGTCAAGTCATTAAAAAAATAAGTGCAGCATTCGGTTACGGAAATGCGTTTGGAAATGGAAAAACAAGCAATAACAATCAGAGAGCTAGCAAGAAGGTCCAGGAAAATGACATCGTCAATCAAAGATATCTTGAAAAAGCACAAAAAAATGAAGAAAAAATTAAAAACTTAGAAAAAGAAAAACATCAGCTTAAGGAAGGGATAAAATAAGCTAGCATTAAGCTAAGCAACCCCCATCCGTAAATACAAGTTGAAGGATGAACAGCTGCACTTGGTTATCGACACGTCAAATAAGGAAAAAGAAAAGACCTCGGTAGAAGAAATAAGTGCTAGGTTAGAATTGAAGAACGAGATTGTCTGCAACAGTGAAGAATTCGAGACTCTGCATGAAAACATCAAGAGAATTGAACGAGATACAGAGCGGAGAAATACAAAGTGAGAAATAAATGTTACTGCTCTAAGGGACATACATAAATTATTGCTAAATAGACAAAGTGATACTTAAAAGGTCGCAGACAAATTGGATGTTGATTGAACAAAAACTAGCTGAAACAACCAAAAGGATCTCCCTGTAATTCTGGCACAGTCCGGTTGGATGAAGAGGTAAAGCAGGTTATTGCGAGAGTTGACGCGCTCCAGGACAAAGCACAAAGAGCCAGTCAAAGTGTTCATGCTAGGATCAGGACTGTACAAGATAACAAGAAAATTCAAACGTCCACGGGTATCGCTAGAATCCCAAAAACGCCCACAGCGGCAAGAGCCAGTGCAGAACTTGAAAAGCTTGACATGCACATCATCATAGGTGTATTCACACGGGGAGTCGACGAACCAACCGAAGAATGTGTATTTGCACTAAAATTAGAAGAAACTCGATCCAGGCTATGGATATTTCTCCTAGAGGATACTATACAGTTTGGTCATAAATTGAAATTGTGCATCAAGAAAAAGACGAGATCTTTGGATACGGTTATCGCCTTCATGAGATAGGTAACTGGCCTATAACTGTTATTTATGGAGTCCAACCTGATGCTACTGTTGAACGCATTTCGGATGATTTAGAAAGGTCATTAGAAGCTAAACTTTATACCTGTTAACAGGGGAGTTGATAAATATGGTATGTAAATAATTCTCGTCCAACTCGGAGGTAAAGAAGACCTTGGAAACGTGAAATATAAAACATCTAGAGCGATGTGGAAAATCACTAAAATTTTTGAAATACGTTCCCAAGAAGGCCCAAAAGAGGTCCAGTTATACCGCGAGAAGACGTAACTATGTTCACCATAGCGATCTACAAACGGCTGAGTAGATATTGAAAGTTTATCCATGACCAGAGAGCGATGAGGAAGATGGATCGCAATACTCTGATTCCGACATCGAGATTACCAATTTCCAACAAATGAATTACTGATGGAAGAAGAATAGGGAAAGGCATACAAACCAATTAATAATTTTAAAACGAAAAGATGATTGCAATATTACAGTGGATACAGGCAATATGGTGTATACATGCTAATATTAACAATGATCCAGTTTTATATAGTTTACTATCGTCCGTAATAAAAATGGATAAAAGATCAAGTCTCTTCCATTGATACAAAAGTTAATGATAGGAACGCGATGGCGACTACAATTATGAAGGCTTATAATATTGGATAATAAGTTTGCTATGTACTCAGTTTTATAAGTGTATACTGAATCGATGGAATTGAATAAAAAAATATCTGATTAAAGTCTTATACAACATCTTATAAGTAAAATATAAAATAAAAACAAAATATCATGTAAAGAAAGACTGTATCTACCCAAAATATCCTATTACAGCGCTCTGCGCTAACATCCCCACTACATATCATACCTACGGATACATCTGGTTTTCCTCATGGCCCAGCCATTTCACCATAATATCCCAACCTGTCATATCTACATCGAGTATATATAAAACACAAAAACAAAAAAGCAAAAATAAAATCAAATAAATTTTGTTCTATAAGTTGGGTTTGTTCTCAAATCGAACACGAACTCAAAAGACCCCTGATAGTAAGACAAAAATTCAACTTTCTATTGACATGCGTATTTCAACAAAATGGATACATTTATTATTATTGCTATTCTTATATTTTATTATAAACATTAATGTTGTATAGAACTTTAATCAGATTTATTACTATTATTATTATAAATATTATTAAGATGTATCATCAGGCTTGAGCGAATGTGTATGCAACTATGGTATAGAGGGAAAATCATTAAGAATTAAGTGTTTTAGATATAGATTGTAATTCATTTCGTATTTTTAGTAAGGTTGTAATTGTTGATTCATCTATCATCAAGCAAGAAGCTGCTGGTGAGACCCATTTTGCAATTAAAGTAAGAATTTTGTCAATATAAGTTTCAGCACCAGATTTATCATCTTTCTCGACCAAATGTTTTACTGTATCCAAACCTTTCTCTTCTACCCACTCCAATGCCTTTCGATGGCTTTTTCCACCACCCCTTACAGGTTCAGTATTCTCATGAACACCTAGATCCAACTCCGAATCAAATTCAGTCAACTTTGCATCTCTAATGTTCTGTAAAACATTGCAACACCCTATCAGCTTTGAGTAATTATTATAGACAAGCGATTTCTTCTCATTCTGAAGTGTGCGGATTTCTAGGACAAGCTGGTTTTCATGGTGAAGAAGAGTTTTGAGAGAAGTTGTTGATTGGAGTAGTTGGGTTACGTCAAGAGTGGGATCAGCGTCATCTATTGGCGCAGAAGAAGAGGGTTCTGAATTAGAAGGTTGCTGTGAAAGTTTGTAAAATTCCCGAAGGGCATTTCGACGAGCAGAAGCCGTTGATTTGTTTCGTTTCATAGAAGACATAGTTAATGATGACGATTGCAGTAGTTGTAGCGCTGTAGCCACAGAAAATTAAGATGAGAGAGTAGAATGACATAAGCATTACCTAACAATATGTCTCAATTGGTGACAATATAAATTTCTTTTCTTTTTGTGAGAGAACACAAAGCCTGAAATTTCTATGCGAACTTGAACCAACAGCATTATTTCTTTTTACTCTTCCTACACAGCCGTACACAAGCCCTAGTTTTATTAAACAAGCCCTATACCCTAAACCTTATAATAGTGCGTTTAACTTACCCTCCTTTATAAAATATTTTTGCTATAAAAAACTCCCAAATCCGCTCAACTTTTAGAATCTTTTCTTCTCTTTTTTCTCTCTATCGTCAGTAGGTATATACTAAACATATATACATACAATTAAAAAAGAAGGCTTTTAAGCATAAGTTTCGATCGGTCTTGTAGACCTTTTGTTACTTGCTTTACAGTTGAGGGATTTCTTGGCTCTTTTTTAAGAGCTGAAACTGAATTTCCTCCGTTCCCTGCCTCTTTGATTAATATGTCGTTATGCGCCAGGTAAATGATTGTCTTTCCTTTTTGTACTTGTCATTTATTAAGAATGGCAGGGCTGAAAGCGATCTGGGTGTTTATTACGAGACATTATTGGTAGAGAGATTTAGATATATTTATTTATTAATTTAATTCATTAGAAGGTTTTTGTTTATATGTTATTTATGATTTAGATGTAAATTCAATGTCAATCATTATTGTACAAGTGCAACGTAAACTGCGATACGATTTTACATCAAAGTTTCCTCAAAAATTTCTCGTATTCGCAAAAAAATAACGGTGGAGGTTGATCTACCAATGAAGGGTTAGGTTTTAAGGAACACCAATAAAAAAAAAGGTAGCATGAGAACTTAAATAAAAAAAAAAAGAAGGAATAACATGAATGCCAAACTAGTGGATCAAAATAGAAAAAAAGATGTGTAGGTACATATATCCATATGTATCTTTAGTATACATGTAAGTGAACTAGTACTGCAAATTCTTTATCTAAAGTATTTTAAACCAAGGTTTCTTTTTTTACTACTCTTTTTATCATAGTACCGCTATTTATAATTTTCCAAATAACACAAGCTAAAAGACCAACACAAATAGGCACGTAACTACCAATAAATCAATTAGATAAATTTAATATTTGGATATATAAATTTTAGAAATGAAGTAAAAAAGAAAATGATAAAATTAAAAAATTTATGCTTGTACAATTATATAAACAAATTTACCTATACACTTTTACCTTACAATCTTGAGTATAAAATCGTAGGAAAAATTGAATATGTAATTTTGTTGGAGCATGTATCTAATATTACACAATTGGTTTACCACAATAATTATGTCCACAAAGTGGTAACAAGATTCTAGAGGCAGAAATAAAATGCATTTTAACAAGTAAACCCATATATACAAAACGAACCTTTCAATATTGTATTATTTATTTTTTTTGCTACATAGGTGCCTAGGTAAATATAGTTATGCTCTTAGTCTAAAAGGAATGCACAAGTTTCAACCAATATAGTTTGAACAAAATTTGTTTTGAAGAAAGTCTCTCTACTCGCAGGTTTAATCTAATGGTAATTTATTGTAATTGGACATTAGGTTTGTTATTAAAAAAAAAAAAAAAAAAAGACCACAAATAATAGCATTTATGTTTTATTGAATAATCTTACCAATAACTAGTGTAAAAAATTGTATACTGTAGAAATATTCACTTTTACAAATTTTTCTGGCGGGGACTTCAGAAGTGGGACTGGTGATTCTCCGTTGGAATGTGTAAATTTTGTATTCTCCCCAAAAGGTAAACTGCAAAAAGGTATTCAATTAAGCTGCAGTGTTGTGAACACATGAAAATTGCTCCTGTCTAACGCTCATTCCATTGTCAACATAAAATATTTCTATGGCATATTGCAGGCTTTCCCACTACTTCTAAATGGTGTCGTCATAATAAATTCTAACGCGAGAAAAAGATTGGTGAAACTGGTAGTAAAGTTTAACTTGTCCTATGTAGCAAATATTTAAAAAAACCTCCTTGAAAAGACATTTTGTTTTGGTTCATGGCAATAAATAGATACATACTTACTTTTCCCCATTTTATCTCATGTATTTTTTTTGTCTCAAGACACATCATGTGGAATATTAAAAATATAATAAAATCTGCTGCAAAACTAATATATTTACATTGATAGTAAAAATTGCTTAGAACTAACTCTCGTACAACAGAGCAACTATATTGGTTGAATGAAATCCCCGTTCTCGACAATAGTCGTGATAATATCAACACGATCTTAATACTTCGGTTGTTCATTTACAGAAGAGGAAAATACAGTATATGATATTGCAGTTACATGTCGAAATAGATGAAGTGTATCAGACTTTTTCTACTTGAGAGTGTTGTGATGTCAGTATCATTGCGCATATGCGCATGCATGTATGTTTTTAGATTATAAATATGAAATTTGATTATATGCGTGGAATTACAACTAATTGATCTTTTTTGGAATTAGCTAGTATTTTTGAAAACAAAAAGAACTATTTGAGCTTGTCTCGCATAGGGCAGTTAAGCTAGAAAACAAGTGAAGATGCATGTCAGGAAATGTTCAGGGGGTGTACTGCAGCGCCGATTTTGATGAATTGTAAATTATAATGTTACCATTATCTGTACAATGTAATTATTCAAGGTTATTTGAATTGTTACTTTTGATTCTTAAATATTATAATTGCGAAAATAACTATATGGGACTATAAACGGAATGATTATTATTAACTTCAAACTTGTAAATGTAATCACCATTCTACATAGTTTCACTTGTTTATCATTTCTATGTACCATCCCACATATTATACTTAGTAGTACACATGAATGAATATATCTATTTACAATCTACGTTTGTATAATCCTAGTAGTACACATACAGATTGTTTTAAGATAGCAAACGTGTTTATTTATTTCCTCCTATCGCAGATAAAAAGAAAGAAAAAAAAATTGGCAACTTCTTAGGAATTTGGATTAAATGATAATTATTTTGTTTCCAGATTTATTTTGTTATTTTTATAAAATAATAAAAGAAAAAAAAGAGTATTGGACAACAGTATCTTCTCCGTTTTCTAAGTAGTATGGTCGACCTTTAATTTATATGATAATAATAATAACTATTCTGTTCATAGTCCCATATAATTACACTAGTAATTAAGAGATTTATATAAAAGAAGACTGTGTTGCGTCATGTTTTGTCTGTTACACGCCTTCGAGGTTACGTTACTCGCTATTCGTTTGTTTCTGCATTTTGTTATTTTTTTATTTTATTTCATCGATTGGGGTATACACTTATAAGACTGATTACATAACAAATTTATTATCCAGTATTAAAAGACTTCATCATTGTAGTCACCATCGCGTTCCTATCATCATCGACTTTTGTATCAATGGAAAAGACTATATCTATAATCCATTTTCATCACAGACGATTGTAACCTATATAAAACTGAACCATTGTTAATATTATTGCATACACCATGTTGGCATACAGCAGGGCCTTAGATCGGCGCAAACTCCCAAATGCTAAAAATTTCAGCTGATAGACTCCACGATTAATTTCTTGCCCTCTACCACCATGTTCAAAAAGCGAAAGATAAACTCTTCTATTCAGCACCCAACAAAACTAACAGCTAAGAAGGATGAACTTGATAAACAGACGGATGAAGTTTCAGTAATTAAAAAGAAGGATTTGAGATCTAAGAATGAAACGTCTTCAAGTGAAAAGGATGATTTGAAAAAAACTACGGTGAAGGTACCATCTAAACGAGAACTGAGCCCAGATGCTGCGATATCTCAGGATGCTTTGGATGAAGATGAGAAAAGCAAAATTGGCGCATTTAATGGAAAGTTAAATGTTGCCAAATTCATTACGCCATCTCGAGAGTCCACGAAGAAATTTGGCCCTCTAAAAGCCTCATCACATATTCGAAGTACTATTATGACTGATTTTGCCCCCGACATTTGCAAGGACTATAAACAATCGGGATATTGTGGTTATGGAGATACATGTAAATTTCTGCATATCAGAGACGATTATGCTGCTGGGTGGCAATTGGACAAGGAGTGGGAATTAAAAAAGACAAAACCATTAGATGGTGATGCAAAAGATAATGAGGAGAGTAAAGAAGAGGAATCGAAACAAGAACTTCCCTCAGTATGTCCAATTTGCCAATCTAAGTTTAAATTTCCTGTGGTAACATCATGTCAGCATATATTTTGTGAGGCTTGTTTCTTGAAGGAATTTCAAAAGAAACCTGTCTGCTTTCAATGTAAAACGAAGATATCAGGGACAGTAAAACCTGCTGATAAACTACTAAGGAGAGAATCATAAAAAGAGGGTCTTGGTGTTGAGACTCATATAAAGCAACACAATCATTTTCTTGGTTTATATCACATTTTGATTTTTTACGTGAATATTAACATATTTATTTATTTAGATTATTAAATAATATACCTTAATTGCATCTTTGTATATAGCAACTACCATGTGTACATGTGTATGTATGTACTATATGAATCTTTTTCCTAGGACAAATTATCTAATTGACATTAAACGTTGGCATCACTAGCTGTACACAAAATATGAATGTACCAACTACCAAGACGATACTAACAAAACCATAAAGGAAATACACACTATAAAGTTGAATATTTCTAGAAGAAATATATCTTGAAGTAAGGGAAATGACCATGTGTATTGTTAATTCAGGTCACAATGTTGGTGAAGTTACCGTGACCTTTGCGTCCATACATAATATGTACTATTCTTCGTACATAGACATATGCCTATAATAATTAGTACCGTACCACGCATATATATAGTACCATGCCTACCGTACTCTAGGTACATGTACATTTATGGTTGATTATATTTGTTATTTTCTTTTTCCTGCCCTGTTCAAAGTTTTTCTCTTCCAATTTTTTTCTCTGCCTTTTCCCTTTCCCTCATTTTTTCTACTTTCTTTATTTCTTTCTCCTCATTCCATATCTTTCTATATCCATCTGCCTTTTCAACTCTTAATCATTGACCATATCCGTTCTATATTAATAAGTATCTCGCTTCATTGATTATGCCTCGTAAGGGCAAACAATTCACAGATTCTGAGCCCCACAGAAGGGTTTTAAGAGCTCAATACAAACAATCAATTGCATCGACTCTCAATCAATTCTTCCACTCATCGAATATTCCAAACTTCCACGATTATGTTATTCTCGCCTACGCAAAAGCTGTTGCCAATTCCGATTCTGATACCGATTCTCAGTCTGATTCTGACGTGAACTCTAAGCTTAAAAGCGTACCAAGATTATCCATAAAACCATCACCAAAAATTCCTTCTTCTGACATTACGAATCGCCCTAAACCTCGAAAACAATATAAAAATGTCAAGAAACTGAAGAATCACGAGAAGGAACCAACAATTGTAAACCAAAGTAAGATGTCTTCCTCAAATGCTAAGTATTTTTCAACGCATGAAATTATCTAACATTTTCAGATATTTGGTCGGATTTTGTTCTACCGCCATCTGGACCAGCGAGAAAATGTCACTGCACGACCAATTGCATTGATAATTGCTTTAATAGGTATGTGTTTTCTTTTCTTATACGCTTGCTGTTATGCTAATTCAAATTTAGGGACAATGCTATCGAATGTAACCCATCCAATTGCAATTTACCAAATTGTGATAATAGGGCCTTTTCAAAATTGTCTATCGATGACATTTCAACATTACGTAATTGTACGAATGGTAGCATGGGTTATATGGCTAGCAAAATATATAAACCTGATGATCTTATTACTGAGTTTTGTGGGAAAGTAATTCCTTACAATGAAAAGCTGGAATTTCGATCAGCAAAAACACTCACTAGCCACAATATTATCAAGTTCATCGACAACTTTTTAATTGATACAACAAGATTTTGCTCTTATGGGACATTTGTTAACCAGTCGTGCGCTCCTAACGCGAAATTGGAATTATGGATGGTTAACAATGTGCCACGCCTTGGAATCTTTGCATTGGAAAATATTCAACCAGGAAGTGAAGTTACTTGCGATTATACTCGTGATTTTACACTAGCCAAAAAGAAATCTACGAATTGTAACTGTGGAATGACTGATTGTAAAGAAAACATAATTAAGAGTATTGATTCTCCATCAAATACCACTATTGGTCTTCGACGTTCACAGCGACGTCCACGAATTATTTCCGATGATGAAGACATGTTGAGTTTATCAGAAGACAGTAGCCAACGTAATATCAACAATGAAGCAGACACATTCATGGTTAAATTACGTTATAAGTCAATTCCAAAACTTCTTGCTATTAGTCCCCTAACAGAACTTAGCGATTCAGAATTTCCTGACTCTGTTAGCTCAATTGGAAGCCCCGTCATCAAAGAATCTACCAGCGAAGTATCAGATCATGTCGCTTCTAATGAAGATCCCAGCCCCAGTTCTATATCTCTGACTTCAACTCTGTCCATAAATCAACAAGTTACTCCAGAGGTAGAAACATCTACAAACGTGGCTAGTGAGGTACCTGAAAATGCCCCCAATCCATTCCGAAAAGAGGTAGATTCGCCTCTTGAAATGCAAAAACCCTTCGTTAGCACAACTCTTATTGCAAACAAAGCAGATGGTACCCGTGATGCTAATACTCAAATAACGGGTAATTCTTATACTGTATCAACGGAAGTTAACAATATTGAAGAATCAAGTTCAGATAATATGACTAAAGTGGATGAACCACTTTTTGAAACTCTTTCACCGAAATCGTGCTCTTCAAATTCAAACATGTCAGTTCTTCTCAACAAAGCTGAAGAAAAATCAGCGGAAAATACTACATCGGTGGAAATTGTCCCAGAAAAGATCACTATTAAAACAAACAATTATCAAACATGTCCGGAAGTCCTGGCTGAGAAAACAGATCAGAAGACAATTGAAACATCTAGTGAAGATAATAAACCAACGAATACAGGCGCTTTATCAGAACATATTGATCAGTCAGGTACTAAATTAATAAGTTCAAAAGATGCAATCAATATTTCTTTGTCATTCGATGGAAACATTAGTAATACCTCTGAAACCTTAAATACAACGAATGAGGCTTTACTGCAAATTGATAAAACTGAAGGCAATTGTTCTGATGTTCCTGACGCTACTATGAGTAGTAGTCAATCGGAACCAGCAGCTATATATCCTACTGTACCTACATCTACTTCAAAACTGGACTCATCAAGGCCAAAGTCAGTTGAAAAGAACGAACTGGCGTTAACTTCACGGAATGGATTTTCCAGCCCTCCAATATCCCCAACGAATCATCATTCAGATATACATCAACCTCCTCAGGTTTCTGTTATGAAGTTTACGCCAATAATTACAACTCGAAGAGATCATTTACCAGAAGTTGATTCTGTACCCGATGCACCCTCCAAAATGAAGTTTACAACAATTACAGCTAAACGAAAACATTCAGAACTAACGGCAAAGGTTGTGGAAAAACCTAAGAAAAGAAAGTACGTTCGGAAAATGCCTCTTAAGTCTCGATCACCTCGAATAAACAAAACCAAAGGTCCAATGGTTGGGTTACCGGAAGTTAAAGAAAATCCCCCGAAAGAAATTGTTCTCACAATGCCTATAGTAAATGGTGCGTCAAAGGCTCCAGTAATTCCTTCAATCGAAAAGAAACATCATTCAGCGTCACAGTTAGATTACAATAATGGGTTACGTCTCCCTCACCAAATTCTTAATGACGATGACGGATATACCAGTAATAAATATGTGGAATGTAATGCTACTTCATTTACTGCTTCTGAAAGTCTGAATCATAACAAGACGGAAAATAACATTTTACTAAATAGCGAACCTCTGCTCGATACATCTGAACACAACGCTTCAACTAATCAAAATCAAAGTTACAACCTGTCAGTTTCTAATGAGTGCAAGGCTTCTAGTCAATATGATCATATCAAAATCAGTAATGCAGCACCACCTCCATCAATTAAAACTTTATCACATATCGTGAAATCTGATTCACGACGTCCTTCAATAGAAAGTCTGATGAATGTGGAACCAACTTCACACAGGCCACCAGATTACTTTTCTAATCAACCTCCTCCTCAACATTTTCAACCAACTCAGCCATATACTCCTAATTCACCAATTGGTTATCATCACACTTATGCACATCAAAACATTGGGATTCAACGCAATCAGCATCAACCATATCCACACGCAGCTACACCACCTTATTCGGCACCACCTTTATATCCCTATCGTCAAGAACCTCTTCCAGGTATGTTTTATCCTGCAAATGGTTATGTCCCGCAGCAGCATCTAAATGTCAATAATTATTCATATGGACAATATTATGATCAAGGAACTGTGTTACCTGATCAGACTAGACACCATTCATTTCCTCAGCCCGAAATTCAACATTCAAGAATCAACATGAATAGTAGAAATAACTCTGTGGTACATATGGGCGATCAGTCTCCTCATTCTGTTTCTAGATCACCTTCAGTTCAAACTACTGGTAATAATAATTTTGTGCTGGCTCCATTAAGGCTCAATGTTGAGACACCACAAGTTAGAGTCGAGACATCTGAAGCTCAATCTACAAAGAGATTATCCATTCATAGTTTGATTTCTCCTACTGATTCATAGTAATAATAATAATAATATTATTATTATATGTTTATTTTATTTTCCTTTCGTAACTCCATAGTTCTATCTAATTATTTATTTATATTAATAACCTTCATATAAGCAAATTTTTTTTAACTGCGTACCATATGAGATGTTCTATCTACATGTAATACGTAATGCGAAATTGCTAATCGTGCATACATGTATGTAATATAAAATAATTAAGATGACTATTCTGTATATGAAGTTTCTTTAACACCGTTTAATATTTATATAGACCACCAATTCTATTTTATTAAAATTTATGGTACATGGTAGAACCATCATTTGAAAGTTAAATTTAATTCAATATCATCGATTGGGTATACAAATTACAAACTGATTATATAACAATAATATTTACATACTTACTATGATATTTAACCGTTTCCCATGTTGTAATCACCATCACAAATTTCAACTGCTTTGAACTTCAACAATCTTTTTAATATGAAGCGAAGATATCTCGATATTACGTGATACTTGTTTTTGGCAACATTTTTTCACATGTTTGCAGGTGAGCTCCACTTGCTGTATGGAAAAAAAAAAAAAAAAAAAACATTTCTTTTTTGTTCTGATTATTTACCAAAATCGGGAAAGGCGCATTTGTCTAAATCGTTTTTGGCAGTAACACCAAGCATTTCGAATTTTCGATCATTGGTGGTTGTTTTAAAAATAAAAGAAATAAGATGAAACCAAAATCAATTTTTATATTTTTCCGATGTTCTTTTATTTGCTTAACAAAAACATAATAGATCAGTAACCTATGCAGAAATTTTTCTTGGATTTTCCTACTTGTGAATTTCCAAGGTTAGGTACCTAGTCTTTTACCTTAAACCAAATCCGGTATAATTATCCAAAGCAATATTGAGAAGTTTTTCCAATTGTGTCTGCGAAGTATAAGCTGGAAGTAACAAAGTTGAAGTACAAACAGAAGCTGTTGGAATAGTTGATTCATTATTTCCATTTTTTTGGATATTAAAAACAAATTTATCCATCAATCCTTGAGGAATTGTGGAACTTCCAGTGACAAATTTCAACAATTTTGACCGTTTCAGTTGATTCATTTTTTCGACAGCTTTCCAGAAATATTTGATAGTTGGAGAATTGAAAGTTTCGCCTTTGACATCGTCGTAAGTAAAACCTTCGTATTTTGTTACTTGCTTCATTAAAGGAACTTTGATCTCACGAACTCCTTCAAATAAAATTTTAAGCTCTTCTGGTGAAAACATATCAATAACTTCGGTAGTAACAACTTCAAAAATACTATCAAACAGAATATCAACTGTATCACCAGCAGCTAAGATTTCTTCTGTCATTATTCGGCAATAAAATTCAAAATTCCTCTCCGTAACTTTTCCAGTTGGGTCAATTGGCATTTTATGGAATGAAGAGTGTCGATACATTAAGTATTCCATATTAATGTTAAGATCTGCCTGTCTGATAAGATCAGGCTTTCCTCTGAGATTCTTTAACGAATTATAAGTTGCAGGTCTCAGATCCTTCAAATCTTCAAGGTCGTAATTATAAGATCTAAGATCCTCCTTAGATGCAAATTTCAGCATTTTGTAAAATAATACTGGCATGTCAATACCTATTGTACATCCGTTATTAACTGCTAAACCAATTATGTATCCAATAGCTTGCACTTCAAAAAACGTTTTCGTATGAAATCCATTGACCCAAGATTTGAATGAAACATCATCTGTGATAATGAATCCTGTTTTTTCGTCCATGATTTCTTTTCCTATCTCATCAAAAAATTCTACCAAAACCCCACCTTCGTCCACGCCTATTTCTCCCACCGGTAACTGGATCTTCAATGGGAGAAAAGTATACTCGATTATGGCTCGATTATGAATAACTGAATATGCGCATTCCAATAAATTTCCTCTTTTTATCGGAATAGATAAAGTCATACTAAAGGATGATAATGACCCCCTAGGATTGTTTGATTTTAATAAATACAAGGCACCTAAATGATTGGACAATGAAAGACGCGACTTGAAACGTAACATAACCATTACCATTCGTCTAAACATAAGATATTTTACCATCAATACTCTTCTTTCAAAAGGAATAATAGCTCTAAAATCAGGACAAAGCAAAGTAGTTTGCTGCATAACCTGATTAGGGGCGTAGATTGGCTGAAGAAGTTGCGAATGGAAATAACCACCAACTAATGTGGTAATCTTACTTGCAGAAATTGTTTTCTCGAGAGATTTGTCCTTTGCGCCTTGAAGGAAATAAGAAATGCGGTTTTTGAATGATACAGGAATGTATTTACTTCCAGGAAGAACAGAATATACAGCATTTCGTCCATATGCAAATTGATAATTTGAGTTTGCAAGAGATGCTTTAGATAATGGGCTGTCAATTTGAAGATTTAAATATCTCCAGTCATTTTCTGGCAACAGTCTTATTACTTCCAAAAGTAGTTCACCCCATAATTTACGATTCTTTTCATCACTTTTGCTGGGATTGGGAGAACTCATACGCACATTGGCAAGATTAACTAACTGCCTTGCTACATATAAAATGTGATCCTTATCCGAGGTTGCTGCTAATGACCGGAATGCTGTAATAAGATCTGAAGGTGTATAATAGTTAGAATATACAATCCCTTTTTTTCCAATTTCTTCCAAAGGCTTAGAACTATATTCTGATATCGAGAGTTTTCCCATTAACGGATTTGAAACTTTCTTTTTTTCTGGTTGTTTTGAACCAGTTTTAGTAACCTGTAAAATTTCTGACTTCATTGGATCGTATTGATCAATTTTAGAGGCAATATTTCCAGGTAAGAGTGGAGATAAAAGTATTTCACAAAGTTGGGTTTCACCTTTAAGAGACGCTATATTCAAAGCAAGAATAGAAGCTGCAGGACCTTTAATTTGTTTCCCATGGAAAAACTTTCGTTGATTAGTTTTACAGTATATCTTTGTACATTTAGGATCACCACATCCTTCTAGAATTTGGTACAGATAACGCGAAACAATTCTTTTCGTACGAAGGTAACTGGCATCTGGAAAAAGCTTACAAGGATCTTGGTCTAAAGGTTCATTACTTAATGTCTTTGATGCCATTACTCCATCCTTCGGGAGAAGCCCTCATAAAATTGGAAAGCCGAAAGTTGTCGCTGAACAAGATCGTGGAAGTAACAAAAAAAGATGTTAGGGTATGTTACGTGTATATGTTGAACTGCTAGTATATTTCAGAACTGGGTTTGAAATTTTTAAATTTTTCAGTCTCGCACATTTTCTTAACCAACCAAAATCAGCCAGACCACTCACCGGCGACCTTCGAAACGAAAATTTCAAAGAAATCATGGCCAGATTAATTGTTCGTAGTGCAAAACGAGTTGCTTGCGCACGACCTCCTGTTAAATTTATTCCTCCTAATAGATTAACTACAGGTGAATCACTTTCAGAATCCCAATCCACCGAGACTAAAAAGAGTAGTATAAAAGCAAAATATGTTCCACGAGGTCGGAATATTAAAACACCTAAAGGACAACTAGTTGATGAGCCTAAGGCTAATTTTGCTACAAAAGTCAGCCAAAATTTTGCTACAGCATTAGCGGAAGACAAGCCTCATTTCCGTGTCGGTGAAAAACAGATTTATTTCCCTACGGCTAAGGTTGTTCTTTTGAGACCAAACGCTAAGCATACACCAACTCAAGCCAAATTTGTTGTTCCTCGATATTTCAATAAACTAGATCTACGTGATTATTTGTATCACGTTTATGGATTACGGGCTTTGAATGTTACTACGCAATTACTTTGGGCTAGATGGACGCGCCAAACCCTTCGTTCTCCCAGGTTCAGAGATGTTCAAATCAAGAAAATGACTATAGAAATGGAAGACCCGTTTGTTTGGCCTGAAGAATTATCAAAAGAAGAGAAAAACAAGATGCTTAGGATTGAGTTTCAAGAAGAAATGAACAAATATACAGAAGATCTTCAACGTGTAGGATCTGATAAATTTAAGCCTCCCACTTCTTTTGGTGGTTTGGTTGGACCCTTCCCTCCTACCCCAGAACCTTTTATTCCAAAGCATTTTAAGAGTGCTGCATTGAAAACAAAAGCTGCCGATATAGGTGCTGAAAAACGACAATACGAGGAAGAATTAATCAAGAAATTCCTTAAGCTTTAGGACAAGGTGCAATTTGTTTGTTTTCTCATGTTTATAATGATTTTGACTAAATTATAAATTTCGACTTTGTATATAGTTTTTTTTAATCGAGTTGTTTCTTTGTCACTTCATAGGCTTTATACGTTTATATTAATCATTTGCGCCCTTAAGTAGGTAGGTAAGTCGGTACCTAAATACCCACGTACATTTTGCACCACATATCAAGGTATTTATTTACATATTGGAAGTTAACACATACAATACATCCCTTTATAATCATAAATTTTCACGCATGTGGTTAAAATAAAACAAAAAAATTGACTTGCAAAAAAGCATTTGAGTTATAAATATTACCCTATTGTGAGGCTTATCTGAGAGGATATTCCAATCTCCTGTGAAGGCGATTCTGAATCTCCAAAAATTGAGGTTCATTACTAGGTGTAATAATTCCATGACGAATGAAAAAATCTACTTGTACCAAAGCAGTATTTGGCTTGAAACTGCCTTTAAATAATTCTGATTTAACTTCATCGACCGTCATAAGATTGAATTCAGCAACTTCACCGTCTATTGGGCGAGGAATTGTATCAGGATCCATTTCTAGATCAAAAACATATTCAACCTCTGGTTGGTACAATCCGGATGGGGCACTAATATTTTTTTCATAATCAAACTGATATTCATAAGTTATTGCACCAGCAGAGCGGATTCTACTATTGACGTATGTTGCACTGAGACCTGCCTCTTCATAGCATTCCTTGACACAGGTTTCCATGACACCATAGGGGTATCCCAAACCTCCTGCAACAGTGTTATCGAGCATATTTGGAAAGGTTGCCTTAGTTGGAGATCGTCGAGGGATCCAGAAACGTAATGGAGTGTTCATTTCTTTATTTGCAGGAATATATCCCACAATGTGAGCACCATAAGTGACTACTCCAAATAGTGCACTTCCTGCTCTCTCAATATGTAGATAAGGATTTTGACTTTTATCATAAACGGTGTAAAATTCGCATCGCCATCCTTTCAAAACGGCAAATTTTTTTTCGGCCTTCCAATTTGAGAGAATCTTTGCAATAGCATCATCGCGATATTCGACTGTGTCAAGATCATTATTCAATTGAGCTGTTGTAGGAGTATGCGTGAAGTATTGAGGGTAATCCTTTAGTGCTTCGTACACTGGTTTAGTCAGCTTCCCGAGGAGAACGTTGTCGTGACTAACAAATTTATAGTATGGACATAACTCTGCTTCTTCACTGTCGAGCCCTGTATATGGAACGACATCACAGTCATTAAGGAAGCGAAGAAATGATTGGGACATGGATCTGAGTAAGCGTAATGTTGCAAAAGAAGAAGAGGACGATTTTTTATGATGAAACTATTGGATGTACTTCTACAGAGTATTTATAAACCCGCAAGTCACACTGAAAAAAGATCTACTATAGAAGCGACACTAAAAAATATGACATAAAGCCCAAATATTTCACGGTCGTTGTTGATTTATTTGAGGTTGTCACATCTTTGTCACAGAATCATTACAGTGTTTTAACGGGACCATCAAAAGGGTTTGTAGCTTGTATATACTCCTAGAATTCTTATTAGTCATCTATTTTTACGTCATGGCCATTTTTTAAGGGTGACTTATGGTGGGTTAAATTATTCAGACCCAAACCTTCTACTTTCTCTCCTATTAAGTTTTAACTCCCTTTTTCCAATAACAATAACATCGACAACAAGCTCACATTTGTTGTGCATCTGTGTGATATGAACGCTGTGAGGGCTATTGAAGCCTATTTTACTAATTCTGATATATCTCCAGAGTCGAAGACTTCGTTCCCTGCTGATATACTAGATCTTATTGAAAAGTCGGCGACAGAAGATGCTCCCAAAATTCATGAAGATCTACTAAGGCTACAAAATATCGCCAAAGAGCAAAACATTTCTGATGCTTTATTTGTTGATGCTTTGAAATATTTTGGATATAGAATAGTGAACCCTGATCATTTAGAACAGTGGTTTAAAGCCTACGCCGGACCTGCAATTGATTCTGCGGGCCACAAAAATGATGTCGTTGTTGCATCCCAGAACTTTATTATTTCAATTCTCGAAAATGGAAATGCACCTCTTACGAAACCAACAGAAAATGCTAATACAGCAAGTCGCTTATACTTCAACTGGATTTTTGAAATCTACGAAGGTGAAATATCAAAACATTTCGAACTGACAGAGACCGGTCTAAAACTGGCGGAACGAAAACGATTCATTACTCAAAATGCCCGTACTCTATTAATTCGATATGGTTGCAAAAAAACAAAAGATTTCTTTAATATGCTATCAGAAATTGCCCAGAAACCAGAACTGCGTCTTCTCATTCTTAATCTAGCTTCAAACCTTCTCTCACAACACGATTCTGAGCTCATGGAAATAGTTGAAACACCTTTTCTCGAAACAGTTTGTAATATATTATTATATGACAATTCTTCAACAGTATTGAAGATGAGTATCAATGTCTTGTCAATGGCTCTCCCTCATCACTTTATTACGAATAAATTCAATCTTTCGAAAATCTTAGTTGTTTTGGGACGGTGTGCTAAATGGGCAACAACATCAAATGAATCTTATAGAACAATTCACGTATTCCCAGTTCAAGAAAGTGGAAATGTTGAGCTTAGTCCGAAGGAACATTCAGGTTGGAATGTTTTGAATAATGCATTTGATTTACAGGAGAGGGTAAGCGTTGATGTATCACCATTGTTTTGTGTGTGTTATGGGGTATTTCCAAACAACGTTTTGAGTTTTATGGCTGATCCAGAGTCATACTTAAAGTCATTGGAATCTTCGATTACGCTTCCGGTAGATTTCAAAAAGAAAGAAGTTCAACGTTCTATGAAAGAAGTCTTTGCCGAATTTTCTCTAAATCCGATACTACTCGAGCTTTCAACGGAAACAGAGTTGATACAGTCTGAAAGGTTACTTAGATTTGACTCAATTTCATCTATTGTAAGTCACTGTTTATCACTTCGAATTAGAGATGATATGTACATGCTTAAACCTCCAGACTACTCAAATCCAAATGATACTCCTAGTATTTTTATGAAATCTCGTAGGGTACCAAACTCAGATCCAACATTTTCACCATTGAACTCTGCCAGAGACGGTCCAGATATGTCACCTCATTTTAAGAATCTTTCTTCCCCTTTATTTAAAAGCACATTATCTCATCAACCCTCTGCCTCTTCTTCTTCGTCACCTATTCCTCTGGCTCCGAAGCAGCCGATGGATGGTCTGTTAGAAAGTCATTATAGTTTATATAGACGATCTTCTCTCGAAAATAGTGTTCTATCTTTGGGTGAACCATTTGTGAGAAAACAAACCGTAACTGCAACTTCTCCATTATTCAATCCTGCAGCTGAAGTTACTGATTTGACTGCAAGTCCCAACCTACTTGCACAATCGGAACCTTCAAGTTCTATCACACCTATCACAGTGAGTAGTCCATTAATTACTGCCATTGGAAAACACAATAGAATGGACACAGAAGCAGAACTTAAGCGCCTCTCACCGTTAACAGAACCGACCGAGCTAGACGAAAACCATAAGACAATTCAAAGGCGAATTCAGGATCAACAACTTATTGGAACTGATGACCGATATATCAAATTTTACCAGCGTGAACTGCTTCTTGCTAAAAATGAATACGATTTTGTAGTATACTTGGAACGATATAGTCAGTACCGATACTTGAAAATAGCGGAAGAAAGGTCAAAGGATTCAATTTACAATGAGAGTATAGGTGATCTGGTTGAAGCCAATAAATGTTTAAGAGAGAAGGTTACTGATCAAGAAACTAAAATGGCTACACTGCAAGCGGAACTTAAAAGTGCTAAAGCAAGTCATGAGCAATATCGATCTGATAGTGTGCAAGCTCTTCAATTAATGCGAAAAGAGAAGGATCATATCTCTTCAGAAAACAATGCTGTTATAATACAGTTGAAGGAGGCAACCACAGAAACAGAGACATTGCATTCGATTCTTAACCAAGAAAAAACAAAAGTATCGCAACTGGAATTTAAACTAACAAATCTTGAAGAAAGAAATAGGACCAACGAAACGTACAGAAGTTCTATTGAAATGATGAAGAAACAACTAGCAGTATACAAATCGAAAACGGAAGGTCTACTAACACCAATTGAACTTAACAATCAATCCCGATCTATCGAGCATTATAAAAAGGCGCAAATGAAACATATTGCTGACATGCAAGTAAAAGATGATGAAATTATTAAATTACGAAGACAGATTGCCATTCTGAACGCTTCTATTTTGGATTACCAAACAAAACAAAAAGCACCAGCTAGTGTAATTACATCAGAGTTAGATTTCAGAGAAAATGATTTAAGAGCCAAACTTCGTGTTCTTCAGTCAGACTACGATGAAAAGGTTACAAAATATAATAAACTGGAGACCGAATATCGTTTGTTCAGAGAAGAACAAGAGAGAATTGCTAGTGATAATTTCAAATCAGGAGGCAATGTTCAGAAATCTCTACTAGGTTTTGATGTACCAGTGGATGGCTCTGCTATGACAACCGGTATTGGATCAAGTAGCTCGGTGGATTCAAGTGCTTCTCTTCATGATTCACCACACTCACCTTCATATGTCCCTCCTCAGGTTCCTCCGTTTAAAACGAAGTCTCTATCTGAACAAAGAGTAAAGGGTAGAGGAGGTATACAAAATTCATGGAAAGGTGAAAAAGTCAGCACTCGACAGTTTAAGGGTGCAATGTAATTTATACCCTATGTAATTATCAATTATATTATGACCATTATTAAG
Source organism: Geotrichum siamense (nom. inval.) (assembly GCA_030568955.1). Taxonomy (NCBI): domain Eukaryota; kingdom Fungi; phylum Ascomycota; class Dipodascomycetes; order Dipodascales; family Dipodascaceae; genus Geotrichum; species Geotrichum siamense (nom. inval.). Next base: position 79,634 of record JAJMJJ010000015.1, on the reverse strand, counting down.
TAGAAATATTTCCAGTAAATTCTCCGAGCATTTGCCTAAGTTCTGCAATAATTAATTAAAAAAAATAGCACGAATATGAAAACTTAAGTTTATTCCATCTGATGATTTCGTTCTTCAACAATGGGTAGTTTCTATTTTTGTTATCTCTATTTGTTTTATATCGTATCTCCGTTACAATGTACTATCTTCTGGTATGAAAGTTGTATTCTGGTGCAACTCTCCTTGCGCTATTCACGAAAAATTCATTTACTACATTGTTTGCTGTTCCGTAGTTTTATATCATTCTATTGGCATATTTAATACTACTAGACTTATTTACTAGTTTTTTTTTGCTCTATATCCTTTTGTTTACACACTATTAGGAAGTAACTGGCTGCACGAGAAGGTTTGCATTTTTATATGTACGTACTATGTAAGAAATCTTAAAAAAACGTGGTAATAATATTATGGATTTATTACAACATAAAATTGGATATTAGTACAGAACTTTTGGATATCAAAGTAAATCTGACGTCTTTCTCCTGTTTTTTAAAAAATAAATCATTTAATACCTGATGTACCTAGGTAACCATTCTGAAATAAAAATAATACAGCTCTACTCTCTAGAGATCTATGTAAAGAGAGAGAAACTCTATATAGAGAAACCCTTACCTTTAACTTTGTTCTTTATTTAAGAGTATTAATTCAAATATTGATTAGTATTTGTTTTAACAAATTCTGGACAAGCTAACCGTGAAATCGGTGATCATGCTGCTACGGATATTGTTGCTGGTTATATCATATTTATTTAACGTATGGGCTGGATCAGATTTTTCGCAGGTGAAGCTCAAATCTCTAAGGTATGTGGAAAATTGAATTGGTGTTATTGACATGATGATAATACTAACAGCCTGGAGGGCAACAGTCGGGAAGCGAAAGAGATGTTTTTTCATGGATGGAATGCGTATGAAAAATATGCATTTCCAGCTGATGAGTTGAGACCCTTGAGTTGCAATGGGATGGATAGGGATCAGTCTAATCCGGCTGATATAGGCCGAAATGATGTGTTGGGCAATTATTCAATGACACTTGTTGATTCCTTGGATATGTTTGCAATTTTAGAGGATTGCGATTTGTTTAAACATTATGTGAAATTGACTAAGGAAACAGTAAGTTTTGATAAGAATGCAACTATTCAAGTGTTTGAAACAACTATTAGAGGAATGGGGGGGTTGTTGTCAGCACATTTGTTTGCAAGTGTTCCTGGATTGGGATGTTATTTAGAAGATTATGACGGTGAGCTTCTTGAACTTGCGTACAATCTTGGATTACGACTTCTACCTGCATTTGATTTGAGCAGCGGACTCCCAGCACCGAGAATACATCTTCAAAAAGGCTTAGATATCCCACAAGAAATTGAGTCGATTACAGAAACTTGTACATCGGGGGCAGGATCACTTCTTTTAGAATTCGGACTGCTTTCAAGACTTACAGGGGACTCACGATTTGATCGGTTGGCGAGACAAGCATTTTTTACATTATACAAACAACGTTCGGAATTAGACCTTGTGGCAATGTCTATTGATTCGCAATCAGGTTTATGGCAAGCCCCTATAACTGGCATCGGTGCCAGTATAGATTCATTTTATGAATATGCATTAAAATATGCAATACTTTTTAATGACAATGATTTTATGAACATCTTCAATAATTTGTATCATGCTATTAAAGCTCATGGATTTGGTGGATGGTTTTTTAGAAATTTACACTTTGAAAATGCACAATACTTAACAAACTGGATTGACTCATTGTCAGCATTTTTCACTTCATTGATGGTATTAGTAGGAGATCTTGAGTCAGCTATCAAAAATCATATTACTTATTACAAGGTTTGGACTACTTATGCTGGACTTCCTGAACGCTGGACGTTTATTCCAAGGAAGATGAGATATTATATAAATGAGGATCCTGTTGTGCTAGAGTGGTACCCTCTTCGTCCTGAATTTGTTGAATCTAATTGGTATCTTTATAGAGCCACTAAAGATCCTTTATTTTTAGAAATTGGAGAAGAAGTAATGCATGATATTCAGACTTACAATAAGGTCCCATGTGGATATGCTGGTACCCAAGATGTCCGAACAGGTGAACTCTCGAATCGAATGGAAAGTTTTTTTCTTTCTGAGACTACCAAGTACCTATATCTTCTATTTAATCAATCTTCTCTTTTGAATCTAGATGATGGTTCAAATTGGATCTTTTCGACTGAAGCGCATCCTTTCTGGTACAACGACCACGTCCTTCAATATGCATATAAAGATTTAACCAGCGGTCAAAAGATTGATTCATATTCTAAGCAAGAAACCAACATGTCACCCTTTATCTTATCTCGTTTCATTTATGACATAGGCAAAAAAGTTATTAAAATTTTTAGCTCTCTAACTATTCGCAAGCATTTCATCATGTCACGATATATTCACGACTTTCATAATTTCCACAATCGCAACAAAACAAATACCAGTTTATATTCGGTTACACGCTTTATATATGACCAGCAGTGTGAGCCCTATTCATTTGAAACCAATAATTTCCTTACTAGCCCTATTGCATCATGGAATAGTTTTTACCGCCTTGATAGTGTGTATAATTTTACGATTCCTAAAAATTTGTCTAAGCGCCGAGGATTTGGATATACAGAATTCATCAATCGTTACGTAGACTCTCAAAGTCAATGTGAAGTTCAAGAATACAACAAAGAAAACCTGGAACTTCTTATTTCAATTCCTAAAGGTGCTAGAAGAGGGTCTGTATTATACAAGCACCCTACAGGAGAAATTGAAGCGACCAGTCTTATTGGTATGAGGCTCAGACTTAATAAGGAATATGGAGATCTAAATTCGGATGTGAAAAAACCAACTTCATACTCGGTTACCATGCTTAATGGTATTAATATTCCTGATCAATTATTAGTCCGAGAATTTCAGATATCGTCAATTGAAAGCCTTACATTAATAGACGACAAATTATTTTTTGACGGAATTAAAATTCAAAATGTAAAAATTATGAAAAATAGATAGATAATAATATACACTTTAAGGCAATTATATGATAAAATATGTGGAAAATTATTTACAATTTACTTGATTTGATGATTTATGATTTTTTGTCAAAATATATTTCCAAATTCATTGGGAGTTTAGAGTCCAATTAAGTATGAGAAAATAGTATCATTATTTTACAAGATATGAGAAGTCATCATATATATGTAAACCTTGGTAGGTACATACAGTTTTTTTTTTTTTTTTTTTTTTTTTTTTTTTTGCTTTCATTTAATCAACAGACATGGTTTGTCCAGGAATGGAGTGAATAGGAGCGTTTTTTTCTTTAGGAACAGTTACATCAATTTCATTCAAAGCAGTTTGATCGACAGCCTCAATCTTTTCAATGTCTAATTGGTAAGGGCCATATTGTTTATCAATAAGACCGATTCCAATTGTTCGCACTGCTTCTACGTTCATTCCTCGTTGTTCTTGAATAACACCCCAATTAGTCAATATAAAATCTTTTAAAGGTACAGCAACAGTTTCCCATTGACCAGGAGTTTTGAGGAAAAGCCTATGTTGGTAGATATCAGTAGGTAAAGCACTTTCTGCCTGGACATTGATAAAGTATTTTCTTCTATCACCTCTTACTTTAAGAAGTAAATGTGATGAACTTGACAAATTCCATGATCCTTGATCAACTCCTTCAAAAAGTTTGCGAATCAAATTTGGTGGCGGCTGATCTCTAGTTCTGAACATAGCATAACCAGATTGGATCACATCTGGTCGTTTTTTGGGCAAATCTAAATTGAGGACACCATGAAAACGGGCAAAGCTAGGCACAGTTCCTGTTTCCGTTTCATTTTCAATAAGATCAAGAGATGTAGTTGAATATCCACCTAATTCTTGATCACAACGAACTAAAATGTTGGATAATTCATTGTGGCGTCTAAAATCAAGAAGAGTTTGTCGTGCTAATGGAGCTTGGTGTGTGACACCAGCTTTCTGAAGTAACCTGATAAAAGACATGATATAGGTTTTGAAAGTGATAAAATTGTGATTTTATTAATCTGTCGATAAATTTATGAAATCTGAACGACTAGTTGACATTCAACTTAATTCTTTCGTCCTTTCCTATAATAGAAAATTTGGAATTCAAGTAAAATTTCAGATGCACGTGATAGTAATAAGACTTATGTTTAAAATAAAGTCTAAGTTAGAGGTCTTTTCATCTAAGTCGTAAAATATGAAAACATCGTTCCTTCGATTTTAAAACGTAGTTCACTACCTGTGTGTCCAGTAGACCGAACATCTAATAAAGATTTACTCCTCAGTTGAATTTCATGGCCTTAGTATTATAATAGCTATGAACATACATGTGTAGTTGGTGAGATTTTGCGAGTAGAAATATAGCTTGGGAGAACTCTACAAATATTTAATGGACCATGGTGTATGAATGGACATATGTATTCAGTACGATAGAATGAAAACATGGAGCTCTAATTAAACCATTTCTTGCTCTTTCTTGAGGTACAATTCTGTATATCCATATATGTACAAGGACATAAGTAGAGTCAGTAAACTCATTTATTTTACTATTGTTTGTAAATGTTTGATTACAAAATCAATGTCATTTCTTCTGTTGTACGATATCGTGAACAAGTGAAGCCTGAAACTAGTTCATTTTCAGGATATTTTTCTTTCTTTGTGTCAAAAATTAAATTTCGAAGAAAAAATTTTTTGATCGTCATTTCAGGTTTCTTCTTATTGGGATGTTATTACGTAATAAGTGATGAAAATTAATGAAGAAAAAAAAAACTAAGAAATAAAATAGTCCAACTCGTTTCTCTATCTTATCGTGAACAAATTAATCAATCAGTCATAAATGTGCGGAATCTTAGGTCTTCTTCTAGCTGATCCCAGCGGTGTTGCTTCTGCTGATCTTCTCGAGGGTGCACATTTCCTTCAACACCGTGGTCAAGATGCGGCGGGTATTACTACTTGTGGTCCGAGAGGACGTCTTTACCAATGTAAAGGTAACGGTATGGCTAGAGACGTTTTTACTCAGAAAAGAGTGAGCTTGCTCGGTGGTAACATGGGTGTCGGTCATCTCAGATATCCTACCGCTGGATCTTTTGCTAATTCAGAAGCCCAACCTTTCTATGTCAACTCTCCGTACGGTCTTGTCATCGCTCATAACGGTAATCTGGTAAACGCTGTACAACTAAGAAAATATCTCGACGAGGATGTGCATAGACATATTAATACTGATTCGGATTCTGAATTGCTTTTAAATGTTTTTGCTGCTGAGTTGCAACAAACCAACAAGGCTAGAGTTAACGATGAAGACATTTTTAAAGCTCTGGCTGGTGTCTATCGTGAATGTAGAGGTGCATATGCTTGTACTGGTATGGTAGCTGGCTATGGTTTGATTGGTTTCAGGGATCCTAATGGTATTAGACCCTTAGTTCTTGGTATTAGAACTAAATCTGATGGAACAAAGGATTACATGCTTTCGTCAGAGAGTGTGGTTTTGCAAGCTCTTGATTTTAAGGAGTGGTTTGATATCAAGCCTGGTCAAGCCGTCATTATTCCTAAAGGTACTATGGTCCCTGTGTTTAGACAAGTCGTTCCTCAACAAAATTATACACCTGATATCTTTGAATATGTGTACTTTGCTCGTCCTGATTCAGTTATGGATGGTATTTCTGTGTACCATGCAAGACTTGCCATGGGTGAAAAACTTGCTGATAATATTATTAATCAGTTTGGATCACTCGAGGCAACTGCCGCTGCTATTGATGTTGTTATTCCAGTTCCTGATACTGCGCGTAGTTCCGCTATGCAAACTGCTACTCATCTTGGACTTCCGTACCGTGAAGGTTTCGTGAAAAACAGATATGTTGGGCGTACATTTATTATGCCTAATCAAAAAGAACGCAAATCTTCTGTTAGAAGAAAACTAAATGCTATGGAATTTGAGTTCAAGGATCGCAACGTTTTGTTGGTTGACGACTCAATTGTTCGCGGTACTACATCAAAAGAAATTGTTCAAATGGCAAAAGAAGCTGGTGCCAAAAAGGTTTACTTTGCTTCTTGTGCTCCTGCTATCCGTCATAATCATATTTATGGAATTGATCTTGCTGATACAAAGGCTCTTGTTGCTTATAACAAAGATGATGAAGGTGTTCGCCAATCTATTGGTGCTGACGGTGTTTTCTACCAGAAACTAAGTGACCTCATTGACGCCTGTTCAACTGATTCAATTAAACAATTTGAAGTTGGTGTTTTCAACGGTCAATATATCACTGGTGTGGAAGATGGTTATTTATCATATCTTGAAGAGATTAGAGGTCGAAATCAGCGACTAAAGGAAATTATTGCAAATGGTGGTAACATTACTGCCGCTATGGAAGATCCTAAAGCTGAAGGTGATATTGGCATTTATAACCATGGTGATTCTTAAACCAGATAAACTTTGTTTTTCTTTTTGATTTCTTTTTTGTGAGTTTGTTTTATAGATAGATATAGGTGGATATATACCATACAGTAAGTAATAATGGGAGTAGTATTTTGTGATACTATTAATGATACAATAGCATAATATTAGCAATAACAAATTGACTCGTTATTCTTTGCAAAATAATTTAATCTTACCATAGTTTTTTTTTTTTTTTTTTTTTTTTTTTTTTTTTTTTTTTTTT